>CBVK0100352161.1:0-21428 GCA_900067695.1 Picea abies
TAGAAAACCATCGGCAAAAACCATGTGTCGAAAAAACCACCTAAATACATGATACATTTTCCAAGGTAAGTGTCACGTTTCCCTAGGCAAAAAAAAATCCGAGGGCGCTGCTCCTGCACCCCCCTCTAACCCCCCTACGCGTCCGACGCATACACTCTTACACTACTACTCGTGCAAAGAATATAACACATACCCAACAATATCACTAGGAAACCTAACAGAGGCTTCCCCAAATTCATGGATGTCATTCCTACTAAACATATTGGAGTAGACTATTGTGCCTCACTCACGAAATTCGCATAAGACACCTATTGGCGGGAACTAGCCAAACATCCAACAACATTGACGACAACTAGTTGAGATAACCCTTTGAATGGGTGGAGGCGGGGAATGGTGACAAAGGTATGTGGATGCCCGAGAAACCTTGTCAAGACCTACTATGTGCACTATATCGAATCTCCTTGTCATGAGCTACTATGTGCAATATATCAAATGGGAGAATGATCTTTTCTTTCTTTTTTCTTTTATTTTTTTTTGGTATAAAAATACCTTTTCCTTTTTTAATGTGAACATTTTAGAAAAAAAATTTATCCACTCTCATTGTAAATGAATTAATTTTTTATTATAATTAAATTATATTAAAATTTAAAACCTTGTTTATACTTATATTTTTTATTAATTGCACAAAAATTTGTCATTATGTAAAATGATATTTTTTATTATTATGTAAATTACATTAATCTTTTATAAACGGTTTATTTTTTATTTTTTATTTTTTATGATACAAAGTCATGTCAAAAATGTAAGAAAACATATTATTAAAAAAGATTCCCTTAAAAATTATTTCTTTCTTTTGTTTTAGTGAAATTAGAATATTCTCTTAAGAGGTTTTACTTGTAAACTTATCACTATTTTCACAACATTGTTCATTCCAACAGTAATACTTCTATTTTTTTTTTAAATTAAAATATTCTCTTAAATTGAGATTCTACTTGTAAACTTATCACTATATTCACAACATTGTTCATTTCAGCAGTGATACTTTTGGTTTTTTTTAAAATTAAAAATTGAGATTCTACTTGTAAACTTATCACTATATTCACAACATTGTTCATTCCAACAGTAATACTTCTGTTTTTTATTGAAATTAAAATATTCTCTTAAATTGAGATTCTACTTGTAAACTTATCACTATATTCACAACATTGTTCATTCCGACAGTGAAACTTTTGTTTTTTTTTAAATTAAAAATTGAGATTCTACTTGTAAACTTATCACTATATTCACAACATTGTTCATTCCAACAGTAATACTTTTGTTTTTTATTGAAATTAAAATATTCTCTTAAATTGAGATTCTACTTGTAAACTTATCACTATATTCACAACATTGTTCATTCCAACAGTGATACTTTTGTTTTTTTTTAAATTAAAAATTGAGATTCTACTTGTAAACTTATCACTATATTCACAACATTGTTCATTCCAACAGTAACACTTCTGTTTTTTTTTTAAATTAAAATATTCTCTTAAATTGAGATTCTACTTGTAAACTTATCACTCTATTCACAACAGTGATACTTTTGTTTTTTTCTTTTAATTAAAAATTGAGATTCTACTTGTAAACTTATCACTATATTCACAACATTGTTCATTCCACAAGTGATAGTTGACCACATTGGCTTGATATTCTTAACCATCAAAAACTATGGTAAAATTTGACTATAAAAATTAACACTACCTAAAATATTTACCCGAAGTTAACCCCCACATTGGCTTGATATTATTAACCATCACAAACTATGGTAAATCATTAATTATAAAGATTAACACTATCTAAAATATTAATCGGAAGAGTAAAATCATAATCCTACATTCTTGATTGATCGAGGTTGAAAATCAAAACTAACACTTAGTAAATGACTAATCTCAAAACAAACCATGATCAATTATCAATCATAATTTGTTAACCATGATTGAATGTAAAAATACATTAACTAAATTATTAACTTGAAGATAAACCATGGTGAAATAACGTTGGTATCATTAGCTAGATTAAAAATAACACTCCTTACATACTTTTAATTTTAAAAACCATGTTCCACCATATTTGGTGGACCATGGTTGATTTTTTAAGGAAATTGTTTATTTAATTTTTTAATTAAAATTAGTTAATTTTTGTGTTTTTTAATCAAAATTAATTAATTTTTATGTTTTTATTTCTTAAAATATTTCCAGTTACGGTTGATGATTTGAATCTTTCGGGCGTGCTTGAAGGATTAAAAAACAATTTACAATGGAACAAACCCCATGTTTAACCATTCAAAAAGTAATGATTGGCCATGGTAAAAAAAACCCACAACAAACCCCATGTTCAACCATTCAAAAATTAATGATTGGCCATGGTCAATTATCAAAACTAACACTACATATATATTAACCTCCATAAACTATGGTAAGCCCAAAAAGGAAAATCCAAAACTAACAGTACATATATGTTATTGACCTCCATAAACTATGGTAAGCCAAAAAAGAAAAATCCACAACAAACCACGTGGTCAACCACCCAAAAAGTAATGGTTGGCCATGGTCAATTATCAAAACTAACACAAAATATATGATATTAACCTCCATAAACTATGGTAAGCCATTGTAAGTCGGTCATGGTTGATTATAAAAAACAACACTCAAGAAAAATCATTGTCAATCATTATTAGTTGGTGGTAGTTGTTAACCGTAAAAATAAAAATAAACTTAAATTAATAATCAAATCAAATTATGGTTAATTTTAAAAATAGATGAGGGTTAATTTGAAAAAAAAAAAAGTTAAATTAAATGTTTGATTTTTTAGTGTTGTTATGGATATATTTTTTTATTAATTTTCGAACTTTAGATTTGAGTGATTTAGGGTGTTGAATCCATTTATACATTTAAAAACAATGGAAAATTGTTATTTCACCAAGATCTATTTCACCTAATTCCAGTGAAAAAGTTCAAAAATCAAAGGGGTTGTCTAATTGTTTTACTGAATGTTTTTTTCACCAGACTATACAATTTGCATGAAATCACTATTTTTTATTGTTTAAAATCCATTTATGAATATAAAAATCTCTAGAGCCATATTATACAAAAATAATCACTCAAATCTACCAACATCGAATTTAGGAAAAAGGTCCCCAGAAAAAATCTCATAAAAGATTTAGATGACAGAAAAATCAAATATTTAAACAAAACCTTATTTTTATTAACTTATCTCTTAATTACTAAATTAATTATAATTGATAATAAAAAACAAAACTAATTAAATATTTAATCATAATATAAATTATGATTAACCATAATTAATGATTATACACTCATCATAATTAACCATAATTAACTATATGAAAGTAAGAACAGTTACATAATTTTAACCTTAAAAACTATAATCTAAATAGTCAACTATCTTTTAATTAATCATGATTGATTTTTTTTTAATTTAAAAATATTTAATTCTTTATCATTTACTTTTTAATTTAAATTTATATGTACGTATTTCTTTCGTAAAAAAAATCAGATACCATTGACAAATAAAGTTGTTATAATATTTAATTAAAAAAAATAAAATTAATTTTAATCAATAAATGCTACGGTGATGTTACTTGTAACTGTAATTATAAATTAAAACGCATTTTAAAACATATTTTACTTCTCAACTTTATTAAAAATTGGTATTGGTTTTAATTAATAATTAAGGTTACATAGTGACATCATTGTACTTATCATCATCCAAAATAACCATAGGGTTCACCATCTTCTCTATCACATGACAAGGATGTCGTTTTAGTTAAAATTTAACTTTAATATTTTGTTCATAATCAAATGGGGATAGAGCTTATAAATCCATTTCCAAATATGTACATTTTAAAGAAAGTGGCAATCAACTTATTTAAATTAAAAATGAATCAACTTAGGTATATAAATTTGTGTACACATAAAAAGACAAACTATTTGAGTTTGGGCATGTTGATTCCTATGCCAACTAGGAAGAAACTTTTTTCGGAACTCACATGCCAATTTTGAACCAACAATGATGCAAGTATATAAATTGTATTTGTTTGAAGATTAATAAATTTTAATTTATTTTTAATTATTTTTAACTATGAGAATAGGTTAGGTTTGAGATTAATTTTACTTTCATTAGATTAGATAATGAATCAATATATCTATTTTAAAGAAATTGAATTCAAGTGGAGAGGATAAGAAACATGTTACCCAATCATCCAAACTATAAACTTAAGACAAATATAAATATTTTATCAATCAACAAAGATAAATGTACATATAATTTGACTCAAAACCCACTCAATCAAAAAATATACTTACATATACTTTTAATTAATAAATCTAATTGAATACACTTAAAAATAAATGCAGATATAATTTGACTCCAAACCCACTTAACCAAAAGATATAATTACACATGTTTTTAGTTAATAAATCTAATTGAGTACATTGGTGATGTGGATTATGACAATGAAATAATACCAACCTAATTTCCAACCAAGACACAAGTATCCTCAAAATTTCAATTTACCAATCCACAAACTTATCTTTTAAATAATTTTACATTTTCAAGCCACATAAGAGGATTCATTGGACATATGGCACATCTTGTTTAGAACTTAAAGGAGTCCAACAATGGTTATATTCATGTTCAAGTTTAACGAGATGGATACTTTTACTCTTACACGTCATTCATTGGCATTTTTAAATATAATTATTTTATATATATATATATATATATATATATATATATAATTTATTTTTTGTGTGTATATGTATGTATAATATATAATTGTGTAAATTTTAATTTTTTACATCTTAAATGAATTTAAGATAAATATGGATTTGAATAAGTAAAGAAGAAAAGAAAAATAATTAGGACAAATATGGATTTGAATAAGTAAAGAAGACACGAAAAATGGGTACAAGTGAAAAGAACTTTGGTGAGCAACCACAAAAGACTCCTACTAATTTCTTTCAAGCCTTAGCTTACCAAAAAATCAATATAACCCTAAATAGAAGGAGGAGGAATCAACAAAGAAAGAAAAAACTAGAAATAGAGGGAGGAAAGGGTTCTAGTCAACCTATCTCATAAAAACTAGAGTGAAATCAATACAAGAAAATGGAGAGCTTAGTAAAAACTACTAAGACTATAGGAAGAGGTGAGGAGAAATCATAAGGCTTATGTGGTCCTAACCCAGAACCAGAAGAAACAAATTAACATGAAGGAAAATGTTGAAAACTTAGAGAGGAAGACGGTTAAGTAGTTGGTCACTTATAACCCCACACCCAAAAATAAATGCAAATAATGAGGAAATTCCAAAGGACATAGTTTCAGAACTCGAGGGATAATATCATTGAAGAAACAAATAAGGATTTTGAGATAATCGATGTTAATTTGACTTTAATAGAATCATAGTACCAAATGTATTTCTTAGTTACACTAAGGAAGGACTTGATCAAGTACCTACAAAAGGATATCTTGGACAAAAACGGTATGCAACAACCTTAATTAGGAGTAGGCCCAATTCAAAAAGTTTTGATCATCAAGACCATTCCCTTTAAGCATTCAAACAGAGACCCTTAGGAAAAGGTAAGGAAATCGGCTACCAAAAGCATCTATGAATAAGGTGGGTTACTCATCATCTTAGGCACATTAGTATCCCTAAAGGAATCTCCCCTTTGAAACACCCCAAAACCCCTCAATTAAGATCATATTTTGGAACATTCAGGGTCCAAACTCCCAAGGGAAATAAAGGATGTTGAAAAGGAAGTTACAACAAAGAAACCATATGTCTTCTTATTGCAAGAGACAAAATGTAGTATGGATCTCATAACTAGTTATCTAGGTTCAACATGGAGAGGTAGATTGTGGATGTCTAATAGCTCCTTGGGATTCCTCTGGAACACAAACATTATTGAGATCAACAATCTAGAAAGTACTCAATGGTTGTTGGTAGGTAGTTTCAAGCACTTTCACAACAACTTGAAAGGGTAATTATTCAACCACTATACATTGACTGACCTCCAAAATAACATTATTTGCTAGGATAATCTTAAATCCATTAGTCTACAAAGGGAAGGAAATTAGTGGAATGTTCATGGAGACTTTATCCCTATCACTTTTGTTTCTAAAAATAATGAGGGGCTCGAAGGATAGATCAATATCTTCATTTGGTTGATATTCTCCCAAAAAAAATAGAATCCTCACTTGGAACAACAAAACAAGGGGGAAAATGTGTATAGCAAAGTGCCTTGATAGATTTTTGTGCAATAGAGAAATTTTCAACAACACACAGGTTAATTCCGTTACCATGCGGAGGGACGGATTAGATCATTTGCTAATTTTGTTCTTGCAACTAACCAATCAAGGTAAACCCCATAACACTCCTTTCAATTTGAGAAAATATCACTCATTCACCAAATCTTCAAGTCCAACATCGACAGATTGTCGTCTTCTTTAATTGATCATCAAAATTATATAATGTAGATTTGTAAAATAAGCTAAAATATTTAAAATTCCATCCTCAATACTATAATAAATTAGTCTTCAGAAACATTTTTCATAAAAAGGTAGCAACTCGAGGATAATATGAAAATCCTCCAAGAGTATATCATTAAGAATGGACTATCCTTGGATGTTTCCCTTCATATACCAACATGTTACAAGCTTCATTTGATTCCCTTCAACCCCACATAATATTTTCATTAGTCGTTATTCACCAACCCCAATTTAATTCATTAGGACCTTATCTTACTCTCTTATACACGACCACCTACCTACTACCCTCATCTTTTGTTGGCTTACATCCTAAGTTATGGCCTTGGCCAAACTACCTTCAATGTTGCAAGATATCTTCCTTGATAATTTCCCATCATCTTGACCTTGTTCATCATAACTTCCTAGTAATTGAAGTCAGTGAATATATTCTCTTGACTTTGTCTTTTACATATCTACCCATACAATGTTAGTCACCAAGTAGGGTTAGTTCCTTGGGTAGTTTTTCCTTAGTACCATAAGATCTATTCCTTCACCAATGTCGATTGTTTCATGTTAGTATCCTCCCTTGTTTTTTTTTGGAACCTAGTGATATGTCAATCACTTCGGGTTATTGGTTGGGATTATGATCAAAACATATAGGCATCCTTCAACTTAGTGTTAGTGTTAATGTCCTTACCATCTGTTGTTTTTTAGGTCAAGAGAGATTGTAGGTGCGAGTGGATCCTACCATTTAGTGCCTTATTGGAGATAAACCCAAGGTAACGTGTTGCACTCATAGGCTTATTATTCACAATAAAGGTGGAAGTTGAAGCAATTTAGGGCCTTCAATAACTACTTAGACTTTGAAGAACCTATTGAATTATTTGATCAATAACATTGAATTTTTCATACCATGAAACACTAACAACATTATCGAGTATGCTATTGTCATTGGTGACTTAGATTATTTTTTCCAATTACAAGCCTCCCATGTCACCCTCTTTTCTAAATCCCTCTTGGTTGTCTATCATCTCAATGGAACATGGGACATTCACAACCCCACCTTTGTTCCTTTTGTCTCTTATTCCCTTTGTCTCATTCTCTAGTTTGAATCTTGATCCATTTTACATATCTAT
The DNA here is from genome assembly GCA_900067695.1 of Picea abies. Lineage (NCBI taxonomy): Eukaryota > Viridiplantae > Streptophyta > Pinopsida > Pinales > Pinaceae > Picea > Picea abies. Next base: position 7,662 of record CBVK0100352161.1, read on the forward strand.
AGAGAACTCAATGAGAATTTGATGAACTTGTATAAGCTATTTTGGAAGTTGAGAAGCTTCCATTTAACTTCCTAGCTATTGCTTAGTCTTTCAATTTTTTTATGTCACACTATGATTTCGATTGCATCACTCTCCTGACATTATACTATTATTGATTAGTGATTTTCTTTCCTTTTATTTCACTACATTGCCTACCTAGTGCACATGTGTTATGGAAATCTAAGTCCTATGGCTTTGGGTCATGGGCCACAAAAGAGCAGAGTCTTAAAAGGATTCTCTCAGACTCTAATTACGTAGTTAATTAAAGGTAACTACTTGCAATAACTAACTTTTAGAAGAAAGGAAAGAGAACATATGTGGAACCCAACGTTTGAAGTCGATCATGTTTGAGGGCTTTCGCTCCAAAACTCCTTCACAACGATCCTCTGAAACTCTTGCAAACACAGAAGCATGCAATTGCAAATAGGTAGTTATCTGCTAACTAACTAGATATAATCAATTCAGTTTGTATGTTAGATTCAAAACAAGATACAAATAATCTCATTAAAAACATGAATCAACAAAGAGAAATGGATGAGAATGAGAGTTCTTTTATTAAAACATGAATCAACAAAGAGAAATGGATGAGAATGAGAGTTCTTTTATTAATAACAACATAGGGGTTTGGTTACAACCTGTAACCGATGCGGCATAGTCTAGGAACCAGGCTCCAAGTTCCTCTAGCCAAGGACTAAGATGACAAGAACTACCTCCAAAGCTTTGTGTTCCAGTAGGTCCAAGGAAACAATGACTTTCTTCTTGACAAGATAAAGGGAAACACAAATCCCGAAAACAAGGGTTTTCAAGGGGGGGAGGACAATCTCAAATGCAATAGGAAAAAGGGGTTTGCAGGGCTATAAGGAAAATACTAGCATAAGGGTGCATATCTTTGATATGATTTTACTCCATCCCAAGGCTCTCTTTTATACTCCCTTTTGACAATTGGAGTAGTTATGAACCAGATATAGGAGGTTGGGAACCTAGGGAACCCATCAACTCCGCCCGAAATATCAGGATTGCTTTTTTTTTTAGCCAATTAAACATGTACGTGGGTTTCTAACTAGCAGGTCACGTATGTACGCTAGTTTCTTTGAGGAGAGTCGCGTACATCTAGAAAAATGGGATTTTTTAAGATATTTCCTGGGAGGAAAAGGAGAATTTTGCTCCTGCAAGCAGAGAAAGGGATGTAACTGAGGCCAATGAGTCATCATAAGAATATGTGGTGTCAAATGACACTATAACAACATGCATGCTTGAATATGCCACGACAATATTATACCATGTGATTTCATATAAGGGGATTTAGAATTCTAAAAACTTATCTAAAAAATGAAAGCAATATATTACCTAGTATAAAGGGTCAAGGTATTTTTCATATATTAAAAACATATAGATATTGGGGGGTGGGGCTTAGAAGTAGTTATGGGGGACTATAATTAGGTATCGACGAGTTTTAATTAGTTTAAATTAAAATAATGAAAGAAAAAAAGGTACACCATCAATTTGCATAATCCTCATCCATGGCTTATAAGATTTGTGTTATGTCATCATACTAGGGTAGAAATAAAAGGGTATTAAAAATGTCATGAAAAAAATTATGCCTAGGATATCTATTCAAAATATGGTGTTTTTCAATTGGAAATGTGTATTGGGAGGGGGATACAACAAAAGGATTTGACATGTACTATTTAGTATATTGTAAAATAAAGGGTATTGTTTAATATCACACAAATACACATGTTATGTCATTAGTTCATTGGGTGAACCCCCTATGGCATATGTTCTCCTATGACCTACATATGCAAATTAGCCCCACAATGCCATGAGGGTGAGGGAGTAGACATGTTACTCGACGAACTTAGCTCAATCACACATTATGTTCCTCCTAGTTTCCAAGAATCACAACTCATTGCCTCTTCCACATGGACAATATATGAATCATCTCACTCCCCACTACCCTCTTTTGCTCATTTCTTTATGTTTATTCTCTTTTTATATTATCTTGCATATTCAGACTATCATTATTATTCCCTATTTTCTCTTTGATTATCATAAAAAAATTTCTTGACAACTTATGAGGATTCAATTAGACTTCATCATAAGTCGTAGTGTGTGCACTCTATTGGATCCCTACTTTTTCCATTTGGGAAAATGTAATGTATGGATTATGCACTTTGTACTAGCCATACACAAACCCACCATATATATTTTTCCACCTTGTAATAGTTGTACACGAACCTTGCCGTGAGATGACCATAAGGAATCTTACACACTTTTGTAGTGAACTCGCATGCATTGAAGTCCCTTCCTTTGATTTTTTCCCTACAGTCTAGATAAATGATTTTGGGTCCTTAACTTAGTCTTAGGACATCATCCAATTACTCTCAAGTCATTAAAAGGTCTCCCTTGGTCCCATGCCTTAATTGCTCACTTTTGGTCACAAGGGAAATTATTTGGGTCCTCCTTTATCCAACTTGGGCATTGTTGGCAAATATTGCACACCAAATTATATTTCCCAAAACTTTGGGACCATGGGAACACCCCATATTTGGAAAGTGTACTCTTATCAACGAAATTTGGTCAACTTTGATGCTTTTTCCTTGTTCTTTAGGTCCTTTTGTTTAACATGGTCAATTATGTTCTTGTTGCAATTGAGTGTAGTGTTTATGCTAAGTCTCCATTGTTCTTGTAGTATAGAGGACTTGTTTTTGGCCTAACAAACGTGGTTCGATCCTTTCCTCCTATGATTAGGAAGTCAACACCCATAGTTAGATTGTTGTAAGGAAGATTATGTATTCTATATTTATGGGTCATGTTGGCATCGCTCCAAACAAGTAAGTGCATATAAATAGACCACTCCCTCTAATTTTGTCTCCCTACAAAAGGCTCTTTGGATTATATTCTAAGGTCTAAGTTTCTTGTAGAATATATTTCATACAATGGCCCATGCCTTGAACCTTAATTGGTTTCTCATTTCCATCATCACCTTGCTCAAGGAGGTGTTGTAGTCGTCGGTCATAGCCTTCACTCATTGATTTGGGTCTTACCTCTTTGCTTTTAAGCTTGGAGATTACATCTCACAATGTTTTTGAGCATCCCTTTGTTCTCACTTGGTAGGTCTTCTTCATGTCCTTCCTTCTCAAGGGAACACCTCAACATCAACTTGTCAAATATGAAACTTCCTTCTATCGAGGGCACACAAACATTATCCATATTCAAGGCTTGCATTTAATTTATAGTTATTTTCTTTTTTTGTTTGCTTATTTCATTTATTTGTAAATATGTATATGTGGAGATCGAGAAATTTGTTGGGTTTTGCAATTGGATCTAGTGAATTAAGGTATGATAAGAAGCCCTAGCCCCCTATGTTATTTGTTGCACATTCTTTGTTTATTTCATTACACTTAAAAAGTATGCTAGCATAATTCCAACCCACTAAAGGTTCTCACCCAATTAGGGGTAAATCAATCGTGTATATTTCTTTATCTTTTGCTTGATCACCAAAGTAAAGAGGTAACTAACCCTAATGCTTGTTGAATGCTAGTTTCATTCGGGTAAAGGGAAAGAGAAAATATTTCGTCTCCATTATTTTGCATCTATCTTCAACGTTTTATAGTTAATAACCCTATACTCACTTCTTTTCCTTGTTCATTTATATTTCTTACTTAGTTTAATCACACACAAAGTAGTTATTAAACAAGATAAAAATCAATCCCCCAACAACCATAGGTTATTTAACGATCTTAATCCCTAATCTATTTATCAAGCCTCACCTATCTTGCCCTCCTAGTTTTCTCAGTTTTGTCTAAAAGATAGGTGGCAACTCCACCTACCTAAACTAGTCATCCTAGCTAGGCTAACATTATTTGGTGTATCAATCTGCATCCCTCAGGGTTGTCCTTTACCATTTCCTAGCCTCTCTCCAAGGATTAGTTGGCCTCCTAGGCCAAAACACAACACTTTTATCTAGGTTGGATCTAGCCATTTCATCCTTAGATTGCTTAAGCATACCTTCAATCATAGTTTAACCATCAAATGACACCTAATAGTAATGATCCTAACTAAGTGTAATTGATCCTTGATATATAAGTGCTTGTAAGCTATTGTATAGTTTTACTCGGGCAGTATTATATAAGGTTATTACAAATGCCCTTGTACTCCATTAAGGATCCTTCCAACATTTTGACTTGAAGATGCCTTCTTGAGATGATATATATTCATAAACATGGATGACAATACGTACCTCACAATCCCTTGTTGATTCTTCGTTACAAAGTATCTCCACCCCAACATCCGCATTGTGTTTTTGCAATTGAGTTGTACTACATTCATTCATTAATGCCCACGATACAAGTTAAGATAGGATATTTATTGTTTGTTATTATGCATGTTTGCCATCACAATGCCTCCTTCACACTTAGTGTACACAAGAGTTGTCCATGAGCTCTAGTATATGTTTAATACAAAATAGATTACAACTTGAAAACAAAATTAGTGTAGAGAATTTCTTAGTTGAATTGTATCACATTCATTTATTAATGCCAACTCCATAGGTTAAAGTTGTATTATGATGTTTTGTTATCATGCATGTTTGTCATTAAAGTGCCTCATTAGTTGAATTGTATCACATTCATTCATTAATGCCAACTCCATAGGTTAAAGTTGTATTATGGTGTTTTGTTATCATGCATGTTTGTCATTAAAGTGCCTCATTAACACCTAGTAAATGTACACAACAATTCATGAGATCTAGTATGTGTTTTAATACAAATAGATAGTGACTTAAAACAAACCTAGTATAAAGTTCTAAGTATATACACTTTATTTGTTGGGTTGTTAAGTCACAAACTTAGTGCAAGTCCTACTTATATACACTCTAATTGGTGTGTTGTTTTCTTCCATTTTATACTCTAGTTTTTAAAGATGAAAGTATAACCTTCATTTAATGAAATCAATTCTAAAATAAAGGCACATTTTCTTTGTATGTAAACATTTTTTGTTTTTCATAGAGAGCTATGAATCTTAAACTTTGTACAATATTTCTCAACCTCGTTGCATAAACATATTTTCCATGAGTTTAACATGAATCTTCTCTCTTTCTCTATGGATCCTATTGGTTATTATTTGCTCCTATCTTAATGGATGGTATAAATTTATAAAGGAAGGAAAGACTACCACATATAGATGAAGGGCATGCTACTATATATAAAGGATTGATGTTGAAGGAGAAACTACAAATAGTTATGCTATGGATCATGAGCAATTATTTCTTTCTCTAATCCCTTCTAAGATAATGATAGGGAAATTAAAGGCACATCGATTCTTCTTTTTCATCATGAAAAAGCACTCCTCTCAATTTAGTACTATTACCTTGATTAAAAGCTACACATATCTTTCATAAAATTTGAACATAAATATCCACCAAAAGAGCTCCAAACTTTTACCCACTAACAACATAGATGTTGACAAATAAATTTATTCTGCCAAAGAAGGAACTATTACTAGTTATGGTATGTATCCTTAGCAATCATTTCTTTCTCTAATCCCTTCTAAGATAATGATAGGGAAATTAAAAACACATCAATTCTTTTTTTCATCACAAAAAAGTACTCCTCTCCTTTTAGTACTATTACCTCAACTAAAAGCTACACATCTTTCACAAAAATTTAGTACTATTACCTCAACTAAAAGCTACACATCTTTAATAAAAAAATTGGACATAAATCTCCACCAAAAGAATTCCAAACTTTTACCCACTAACATCTCACAAATGTTAACAAATAAATTTCTTTTAGTATATATATATATATATATATATATATAATACTATTACCTCAACTAAAAACTACACATATCTTTCATAAAAATTTGGACATAAATCTCCACCGAAAAAATTCCAAACTTTTACCCACTAACAAATGTGATGTTGACAAATAAATTCCTTTAACATATATATCTATCTGATGATTATACCCCCACCGTAATATCTTTCCTTGTCCTTTTCCAGGCTTACACTATAAGCTATATTAATAAACAATTAAAAACTTTGTGTCCGTAAGCTTACACTAGTGTTGGAAACAGGCCGCCTGATGGGCAAAGGGAATTTCAAAAGAAAATTGAGACGCATTCTTCCAGGCTCGAGCAAAATAAGAAAATCCCAATTTCCTAAATACTCTGAAGTACAAGACTCGCATTTCCAAAAACAGACTTTAACTTTTATAATTATATGGTTATGCTACCCATGATCGCAGAGATCAGGATTGTACTGTCAAGGTGACAATTCAACGCCCACGACCAGGGGATAATTCAACGCCCATGGTTGGAATTTCAAAATGAAACATCCTATCAAATTTGATGGTTTTGAAAACTTTTTTTTATCTGTTTTCGCAATTTTATCTAAAAATGTTGATTATTACTAAAAAATTATTAATTATATTTAATTGACAAATAACCATAATTTACACATCTAATTCCATCCCTAAAAAATTACCAAAAATTTCTAATTGATTATTCTCAAAAAAACAAAAATAAAAATTAACAAAAAATACCTTCATCCTTCTAACAGGAGAAAACACCAGTAGGTCTAATACTGAAGAGCTTAGGGCTATCCTAATTCAATCCACCTTAAGACTCCCATGATGTAGTCCTTACAAAGACCAGAACAACGAACTCTAAAAAAAATTCTATGGAAAACACAACAATGGCGCACACTTCTGTATCAAACACCATTTAAACAACTGATCAATTTAGAAAGTCAATGGTTTGTCTAATCAGTCTATGATCCCAATAACTAGATTGTAAAATATTTTCTCGTGTTAATTTATTCTTTTTACCTATAAAAAGAATAAGTTCAAACAACTGTTTAATCATTTTTGCTACTTTTGCCATATAAAATCACGGGCACAAATTTTACTGTACCATCCAAAAATCTAGGCTCCCTACACACTCACTCATCATCCATCCAAAAATCTAGGCTCCCTACACACGCTCACTCATCATGTTAGTATTATGTTTATATAACCACCAGAATAGATCCATTTTTAGATTAAAAACAGCCTACCGCAAACCTGTTTACCCTTAAATTAACATTTAAATTGGGAAGTCAATTTTTTCCCATGGTAGTTTATCCATACTGGGATGTGTAGAATGCAAATTGCGGCCCTTGTATTAACATTTACATTGGGAAGTCAATTTTTTCCCATGGTAGTTTAGGCATATTGATCTCATCCATACTGGAATGTGTAGAATGCAAATTGCTTCTTTGGCTATGTAGTCTGCTTGCCCGAGGGGCTAGCTGTATCATAATATTTTCTTCCTTGGAAACAAATATTTATACATAAATCAAACAAATTTTTTTATTAAACAAATATGTTTGAGAACCTAAAACAAAGAGTATTTGAAATTGGGAAACATTAAGCACCATATAGTGAGTTAATGAACCTAAAACAAAGAGTATTTGTAATTGAGAAACATTAAGCACCATGCAGTGAGCCAATCATGTCTTTTCATCATGTCCATTAAATGATAAATAATATATATACAACAGACAGGATGCACCAGACAGTGAGCCATGATTAGCTCACTGCATGGTGCTTAATGTTTGTTTTCCCTTAATGGACCTAAAACAAAGAGTATTTGTAATTGAGAAACATTAAGCACCATGCAGTGAGCCAATCATGCCTTTTCATCATGTCCATTAAATGATAAATAGTATATATACAACAGACAGGATGCACCAGACAGTGAGCCATGATTAGCTCACTGCATGGTGCTTAATGTTTGTTTCCCTTAATGAACTTAAAACAAAAAGTATTTGTAATTGAGAAATATTAAGCACCATACAGTGAACCAATCATACCTTTTCATCATATCCATTTAATGATAAATAATATATATACAACAGACAGGATACACCAGGCAATGAGTCATAATTAGCTCACTGCATGGTGCTGAATGTTTGTTTCCCTTTGAAATTTCTAATTTTCAGTCATCATATCGAGGGAGTATAGTATGTAGAGGGAAATAGTGTCATATCAAAAGCATGATCCCACTCAAGAACGTTTAAGACTCATCTAGATACAAAAGTTCAAAAAGGAAAATACAATGTGACAACTCAAGACATCTTACATTTTCTCCTAGAATGAGAAAAAAATATCATAACAGGAACTGATATCAAGTAAAGATGTGTTAAAACTTGCTGCAGTAACAGGGAAACCAATGCCCAGTCATCATATCGAGGGAGTATGGTATGTAGAGGGAAATAGTGTCATATCAGTCATCATATCGAGGGAGTATGGTATGTAGAGGGAAATAGTGTCATATCGAAAGCATGCTCTCACTCAAGAACGTTTAAGACTCATAGAAAATATATTGTGACAACTCGTTTAAGACTCATCTAGATACAAAAGTTCAAAAAGGAAAATATATTGTGACAACTCAAGACATCTTACATTTTCTCCTAGAATGAGAAAAAAATCTCATAACAGGAACTGATATCAAGTAAAGATGTGTTAAAACTTGCTGCAGTAACAGGGAAACCAATGCCCAGTCATCATATCGAGGGAGTATGGTATGTAGAGGGAAATAGTGTCCATATCAAAAGCATGCTCCCACTCAAGAACGTTTAAGACTCATCTAGATACAAAAGTTCAAAAAGGAAAATATATTGTGACAACTCAAGGCATCTTACATTTTCTCCTAGAATGAGAAAAAAATCTCATAACAGGAACTGATATCAAGTAAAGATGTGTTAAAACTTGCTGCGGTAACAGGGAAACCAATGCCCAGGGCCAATTTCTTTCAGAAATGGTGAAATAGTTGTGTGCAAAGTATGTACATTTTTTCTTTCTATGAGAGCCAACTGGATGTCATTGTACATATGATTACAAGTTTAAGCTAAATGCAGCCACACTTAACAAGCTCATAGGGAAAGCTGTATTAATGAGTCTCATATACACTGACACTGCTATTTGTCAGCATACCCTATTCCTTTCCTTCCATGGTCAGTCAGACAATAAACAGTCAATAGGAGGGGTAAACCCAGGCTTGCCAGGGAAGCGAATGTTGCCCTTTAAAGTAAGGCTTCAAAAGATATCTCTGTTAATTGGACTCCAGGAAATCTAGAGCATGAACCAGAGCTGGCTGCCTGCTACACCAATTACGAGGGAGATTATATAAACCCTAGATTGTGGAGGAAGCGCTCAGAGCTGGACCTGAAGAGGTTACCCAGTGAAAACCTGCCACCAGTCTCCTCCGGAGGAGATTTTGAATACACAGAGCTTTCTTTCACTTGGAGTATTGTCTGCCCAATTTCACTGCGAACAGCTTCAATAGTTTTGGCATTTACAGGATTTCCTGCTGCATCTGTAACATAGAAGACATTAATTGCTTTATCCCCCCTGGTGGCGACTTCTGCTCTAGTGACTGACAGCCCATTTTCACGAAATATCCGTGTAACATCAGAGAGAAGACCAATACGATCACCACTGCACAATTCAAGTCTCAGCCCCTGCAGATTGGATCATATCAAACACTTCTCATCACTTGCCAAGTTTTACAACTCAAGGGAACCCACCTAAAAGCCCAAAATCAATCAATCTATCTATCTGTATATATAGAACTAACTAACTAAATACATATATATATATGTGTGTGTATATCCCTGTCTATCTGTGTGTGTATGACCTATCTATCTATCCATCTGTCTGTCTGTCTATTTGTGAGTATATATCCCTAAAATCTCAGAATATATCCCTATCATCTCAAAATGTTTATATGAATAATGTGACATACCTCAGAGACTCTTCTTTCTATGGCTGCCTGCAAACAGTGGATTACTCGCCGCCGTTCTGCTTCTGAGTTCACCGGGCAACCATCTATATGTCTGATGTAATACTCCTTCACAACCAAAAGACAGCGGCATAAAGTCCAATCAGTAGAGTAAAGGAGAAATATCAGTAAACTGTAAAATACTTGATAGAAATGCACTCTCTCAAAGCGGTGCGTCAAAGTCTATACCTGATAAGCATCAGGTCCTTCGGCATCAATGGTGGCATGAAAAACCACATATTGCATGTCGGTTAAAGTGCATACAGTGTCAAAGAGAAGCTTTGGCCGGTCTTTGCACTTGACATTAATAACTGAATAACCTTTCTCAACACAGTTCTGCAGAGTCACGATAGGCCTGAGTTGATCACTCCTGGACTCTGCACTATCATTATGTGCTCTTTCATAGTCACGATCGGCGAACATCATTTGATGCAGACGCCTTTCTGTATGAGTAATAACCATAGAAACAGCAGTCTTGGCACCCCGCTTGTCAGCGTCCCCCTTGAGAACACTGCAGAGTTGAAGCTCGATCTTTGAAAGCCTTTCGGGGTCATCAATTGGAGCCCCGGTAAGTTCATCAGTAACATACATCACAGCTGCAACCCTTGTGTTGTGAGTCCAGACCTCAGCCCCAACAACATTACAGTTAAGGTCTGTGAGAACCGCAAATACTTCCGAAAGCAAACCTGGCCTATCTCTCGCTGTTAATTCAATTGCTGTATGTTCAGCAGCAGCCTTTACTCCAACAGATCTCCTCATTGAAGGTAAGAGGCAAGCATTAGTTCCCAGAGACTGCAAACAGAATAGGTAGAATTAAAAAGGGATTCCTGAATAGAAATGGACACTCCCAAACTGTTTGAGGCAAGAAAAAGAACTAGAAATACCTGTTGTATATACTCAATAACCTGTTCATCTCTAAGTTTGTTACCATCTTTGTCGATTACATGGAATACTGCCATAACAAAAAAGTCGGTTACATTGGATTTAGCAACACCAGCTGCCATTCTCTCAATTTGATTAATGATTTTGCAACTGAAGCACTAAAACAAATTATGGTACGGACTGCAAATTTACCATCCATGAACCATCCTCCATCAGAAGATATGTTAGCCTTGGCAATGGTAAGATTCAAATCTGTCAGCACTTGTACCACTTCTAGAAGAATCCCATGCTTATTGGCACTGTCAACCTGCAAGGCAAAGCATGATTACAATTCAAATCAATTTACAAACCAATATCTGATTCACTGAACTCAGCGGACAAGCTTCATGCTCAAAATTGAAAATACTTGAAGGATACCTTCACTAGTGTTGTATTTTCACAAGCATTGTTGTCAATTGAAACCCTGTTAGAAAGCCAACAGAACCGACACAAATGTCAGACAACTGTAATACTCTGGCTGCAAGACAAATGTCAGACAACTGTAATACTCTGGCTGCAAGACTGGACCAATATCAACACTGCCAGCACTTGAAAACCATTAAAACCTAAACAAGCCAAGAAATCCAGATCCAAAACTGAAACTCAGATTGGTTTTATGAATTCCATTAATTAATGATCAGTATTGCATTCTACTAGTTTACAGGACTGGAAAACTTGCATCTTCAATCACTGCAAGCTTATGAAATACCCCCATGTTAAATTGAGCCTTCCCAGGACTACTGCTCGGTGACTCATGTAAAGCTAAATTACAGATACACCAGATCTGTCAACAACTCCCACACTTAGCTTTACCTCGTCTATGCAAAGTAACACTAGAGTCTACGAACTGGGCATTGACAAACCATGAAAACCAGGCAATCCATATCATAAGTCAATCATTCACAATCCACATAACCACTCTATTTCTGTAATTCCCAGAGACCCATTTTAACAAGACAGCAGTTGAAATGAGATGTTCACAGCCAATAAAAACATACAACCATGAAGAAATGGGCTAAGTGAAAAACAACAGACCTTGGAGGATTCATTCTGATGATCAATTTATCATATTCATCATCAACGTCCAAAGAAGCCATCCAATGCATTTCTGCTGAGATTAATAACCGAAATCCAAGCTTATACTCTGCAACAGAAACGAATGCAATAGAAAACTCTCAACACATATGCATGAGCTGTGTGGCAGTCATATGCAAGTAATTGCAAGTGGGCATGAACTCAGAGACCCAATAAAAACCCAAATGAGGGAGACAACATACAAAGTTTGAATCAGAGACGATACCTTTGCTTTGGTGTTGAGTCTTCCGCTTTGATTCCTATAAATTCAGCCGCCTTAAAGTTTGAATCAGAGACGATACCTTTGTTTTGGTGTTGAGTCTTCTGCTTTGATTCCTATAAATTCAACCGCCTTCTTTCTTTCGCAGAATCTGCAGTGCCACCACTCCACTTTATAAAGCGAAAGACCATTTCAAACATTACCTGTCCACCAAAAAAACATCCTCGAAAGTACACCTTCCGTTCACACTGCAATTTCAGGTACTTTCCAGCTAATAAAGAACACAAATAAAAGTCTTACATCTAACCCAAAACCCTAACCCTAATTGAATAAAAGCACAAAATCCCATGGTGGGCTTTGACTATGATTATCCACCCTTTCCTACTCGACAGAGTTTATGGAATCCCATCTCTCCTCTCCCTCACAACTTGAAAGAACATGTGGCCTTCCTGCCATGGCTGATCCCAACTAACTAGGGCTGAGTGCACATTCAATGGTGGGCAGAAGCCCCCACATGCCGAGATATGGTGTCTAACTATTATACGCCTCGATCAGTTGAATAATTTTGTCCACTTTTCATCTTGTCCTTATGCAATATAGATATCCTATACTTACTACAATCTATATATAGAAAAATATCCTCACCTACACAATTCTCATCTTCTCTGTGTACAGAAAAGGTATATACACTTTGTATGCATAAAAAGTATATACACTTTGTATACATAGAAGGCATATACAGAACATGGACAAACTCCGGTCCTTGTGATAAACTACATTGTCATAAAACCTACGGTCCTTGGCCGTCCCAATTTTGTCATATGTGCATGTTGCATGCTTATCAGGCGTGTAGCTATAAGGTCAACATGAAGACAAGATACCTATATATTTGGCAGAATTACAATTATATGACTGGTTTGTTTGTTCCTCCAAAACTTTGCCCCTTCATAGATTGAAACGACCAGCGTTGAAATGCCCTTTAAAACTAAGATTCCATTTACCCAATTTGCCAATCTTCTAGAAGGATTTTATGTCTTGTACAGAGGGAGGATCGTTGAGAATAAGTGGCTTTCCACTACAAGGTAGGTTATTGTCACAAAAGGAGTGGCGGTTTCGCATCATAAATATGGTTTTTTCTATGCAAAAATTAATCATTCCACTCCAAAGATATGGGAGTCAATGACACACACAATTATGATCAGATAAAATGTAAGGGGAAAAAGTTACAAATTAAACCATGACATCATGTGGTACAAACATGACATGTTGTTTTAATAAAAAGAATATCTTAAATCCTACGCTACAACCATATGATAATGGAAATCTAACTTTAGATAGAATATTGCACAAGCATGCTCTTTAGGCTTATATTATTATTATAATTATTAATGTTTTTCCCAAAAAAAAACAAACAATAGTAGTTTAAAGTAAATCAAGTGCATTCATACGCTTATAAAAAATTATAATGTATGGAATACTTTAAAAATAGAAATTCACCGTTACATAAAAGAAAAGAAAAGAAAAGTAAAATAGACTCATCATTGTTATTGTTATTATTATTTTATGAGTTTGATTTTTTATGCGGATTAAATTTTTTATTTTTTTCAATACTTTGATTCTAGCTTAATACATTTTAACAATACCAAATCATAATCGAATAGCAATAATTATGTAGATAAGTAAGC
>CBVK0100352162.1:0-21427 GCA_900067695.1 Picea abies
TATGATTTGAAAGGGGCCATATATATGGCCATATATATTCTTTTGAAAATGTTTAAAGAACTCAGATTCAAAGCTGATGGTTATAACATAATTATGGCTCCACTGGTTTTCGGTTTATAGCAAGTTATGAACAGCCCATACTGGGCAGTTCCTCAGTTCTTTGATATGACTACACACTTATCATTTCACTTGTTGATTATAATGTTTGGGTCACCTGAGTACCCTATGTCTCTTTGATTAAATCTATGATGGTATGGCATCAATGAATTGTTGGTTTAGTTAAGATCTTCATGCAAGTTTATACTTATTATTTGGTTTGAACTCTTAGTAACTCGACATAATAAGTAGTTGGATGGAACTAAAATTCACTTAGTTCTATTCAATATTTAAATACTGAATCCATCCTATTTCATTTATAGTTCTAAATCTAACACTAGTTTTGCAAATAATATCAAATGGTCATAATGTAAAGACTTGGGTTTGGATTTAAAAGTATTGGTTGAAATCATTACCAATTTGGCATCTGAATAGTATCATACAAGTTTGAGTTGTTGAAAATGAAGATACCTTGGAAGAGGATTAAAATATGGATGATTTTTTTTTATATGAACATGGAATTATCCCCACATCATATATCACTTTCCAAAAATTATTCTCAAATTTCTCAAAACATATTTCATGGAATTACTCCCTCTATTTATGTAAATATAAACTTTTAAAGAGGAATCTACTAACATATTGGTTTATATAACATTGGTATTGGTTCTGGTAAAAAGGAGATATATGAGAAATTTGTTTTTAACTTGAAAGTATTGAGTGAATAAAAGAAATGTTTTAGGCATACATGAATGTCATGGAAAATTGTTTGTGAGTATTCTGAAGTGAACAATATATAGGCTATTTGATTTATTCAAATAGAAAATGATGTAGGTTATGAACATAATTAATTGATTGTTTATGAATTATGAACATAAAATTCTTCATTCATTCTTGTTATTTTATAACATTTTTCGCATATTATAAATCCCTTGTCATTATTCCCCTATCATTTATTATTCATTTTCATTCATTACCTATGTTCAAAGAAATTAATGATTGTTTATATGAAGAAGTTTGATAAACAATGTACAGTTCATATGTTTGGAACATGTAGTAAAGAGTGGATTATCTATCATATTGTGGTTTTGCTTCCCTGTTTTCCGTCATTCCCTTTCATTCTCCCTTTGCATGCTTGATTGCTTGGTCTTTTCAAAGCCATTGCTAAATCATTTGAAAGAAAAATAGCAATAGATGCTTGATATACAATGTCTTGTATATTTACTAATTGGATTATTGATGCATACATATGATTTTTTTCAGTCATGACAGTAACCACAGTGGAAACAGGGGAAACAAAGGTTGGAGAGGAAGAGTGCCTAATTTTTTTGAGAAATAAGGAAGAAATAAAATAATGAGATTCTCAATACACTTTGATGCCAACTCTGAAGATTTAAATCAACTGGTACAAACCGACTAATTGAACCTTGTTGGACATCCTATCTTGCCTCCACCTCAAGCACCTATTGCTCCTCCCCTGCAACCTCACCGGAGTATTACCTATTTTCCTGAGCCTCTTATGCAGCGAACCAATGATGGTTGGGAGAAAATTCCTACAAATCCTCCTTCTAGCATAGTCCATTGGTCTGATGTCCCATTGCCACCACTGCATTCTATGCACTCCATGCCTCATGTTGCTTATGCTGCTTCTATGGCTCGTTTTGTCCAAGTTCCTAGAAAATATAAAGTTTTACCCATTGAACCTCAATTAGACAAAGGTAAACCACCTACAAATTCCCCAAGCTCTAACTCATCTGAGGCCTCATCATTACAGTCAAAACAACCCCCTAGTTCAGGCTTGTTATCACACGGTTTGTAGGAAAGGTCTAGATAGCTTGAGTCAAGGCTTAAAATCGGCGCAACACGAGCTTCCCCACCCACTGTCACCTCGATGGGGGGCTCTTTCTATTTACGAGACATGATCTCCTAGTTATCCCTAGATATCGGGGATAACAAGGCTGAAAGTAATGAAAGAAAAATTACATTCAACAACATGCACCCTGAAATTGAAAAAGTGGAGGAAAAGAAGTTTGTTGATCCAAAATTACTTAAGCACCAAACTACTCTTTCAGAGGGAAGTAGACAAAGGGAGGCATCTTCAAACAAAAAATACGATTTCTGATTTGTTTAAGTTTATATGATGAAATTTTCACTTTAACATTTGATGCATATTTTTTGGGACAATAGACACGTGATATTATTTTGAAAAACTTTTAATATCATGTCATTATGATATTTTTGGGACGTACAAGTGTTTGATGATGTGACATTTTTATATTGGTTTCTTTTTTATATATTTTCTGATGATGATAAAATTCTAGAGTTACAAGAGAAATATTGAAAATAAAGAAACAACAGACTTAGGGGTATTGAAATCAATAAAATAATCTGCTAATTTCTTCTCATTTATGAGACTTGTGAGATGAATTTTCATATTTATGTTATCTTGCATTTACTTATTTCACTGTTTTATAAATTTCATTTGCAAACACTTTTCTACTTTAAAATTATTTTACATAAAAGCATACATATTTTAGAATAACATCAAATCCAAGAAGTTATTTTTTGAGGTCTAATTGAAATTTTTGACATGTTATAAGCCTAGGGTGATAATCCTGCCTATCTCACCTAGCCTATTGAGATTCAAAAATGCTTGACTGAGAATCTTGGCATTCCTCCCATCAACACTTATGAGTCAATCTATACAATGAGTGTGTGATATGTGTTGTATACATAAGTATTTTGGTTTCTTACACTTCTATGTATATTGAGCTATGATTATTTGTGCTAAATTGATGTAAGGATGTCTCTAGACACCACCTCTTCTTGGAATACTTAGCTCCCTAATCTATCTAATTCCATGGTTCTCCAACACATAATATTTAAGATAATTAATTTATTAGTCCTTGTCATAGGTATGATATTATGATGGTTAATTTACTTTTCACTTCTTCAATCAATGATTTGAAGTATTTAAATTCCATAATGTTTTAACTTATAAAACAAAAAATATTAAGTATAATACAAAACAAAAAGTTGTTTTGATGACTGACACAATATAAAGTTATAAGACTAATTTGTGCATTATTGTGGATGATAAAAAAAAAAACATTCACAATAAATGCAACATTTACTCCTTACTACAACAAGTCATTTGATTTGAAATTGAAACAATCATCATGTTTTTTTGTCGTAGGCTAAACGTTCTACGGAATGACAACTTTTTCCAGGGACATTTACCTGAAATCCGATGAGAAATTGTTAGATTCGTAGATTTGAGGGATTATTTCTATATAATCCTAGTGTGCTAGGGGTTTTTCAACATGCTAAATCCATTTCTACATTCAGAAATGGATTTTGAACAACAAAAAATAGTGATTTGTGTAAATTTATATCGCCGAATTCCAACGAAAAAATCCATTTCATAGAACAACTAAATAACGCCTATTTTTTGTAAACTTTTAGTAGCAACAATCGACATGCATCACAAAGAGAATGCGTGACAAATTGAATAGGTGTCTTTGCAATGGAAGGAAGAAATAGTTAGTAGTTGTAACTTGTAAGTACTAGACTTAGGTTGATTTTAAAGCATTTAATGTAAATGCTTTAAAATCAACCTAAGTCGAGTACTTACAAGTTACAACTACTAACTATTTCTTCCTTCCATCGTAAAGACACTTATTCAATATGATGATATTTGGGTGGTGCAATAAACAATGTCGCAATGCGGCCACAACCAAATTTTTAATTAATCTAAATCAAATGCCCAAAATAGATGACAATTTTTCCAAAGCAATGAGCAATAAAAATGGATCATGTGACATTGTGGGTGTGTATCCATAAACATTGACTATTAGTACGTATAACCATTGGATTGTTGAATATAGAGCATTACCATCCTCCATGAGTAGTAACACATGTATATTAATAAATTGTTGTCATGTAAGAAGGTGGCAAATCTATTAGTAATTTGTCATAATTGTACCTTGGTATTCTTATATCGTATTCTAGTAGGACAATTAAAGGTATTTGACGAGTTAGAGACATGTTCAAGTTTTGTCAATTGGGTTTAGCTCGGGTGGTTTGGAGGAATGATTGGTATCCTTCCCACTTAGATTCAAATCTCGCAAGTGAGATGTTGACCGTTTAACAAATATATTAATGTAATGATTTTGAGTAATGATGTTGATTGGCCTTATGCCCTGAAGATTCTAGTGTTTACCCTAAGTACCATCCTCAAAATGAGGGGAAGTACTCAAGTGTTTTCCTCAAACTTTGTAACCTGGAAAAAAAACATGTTCAAAGTTTAAATGGATTCTTTAAGAGATATTGTCTTTTAGATTTGATTGCTTGATTTTGACATTATTTTATGTTCCTATGGTAAATTTTGACATTATTTTATGTTCCTGTGGTAAATTTAAAAGAATTTTTTTTTATGAGAAAATTTAGAAAGGTGAACATAATTGTACCTTGGTATTCTTATATTGTATTATAGTAGGATAATTAAAGGTACTTGATGAGTTAGAGAGATGTTCAAGTTTTTTCAATTGGGTTTAGCTCTGGTGGTTGGGAGGAATGATTGATATCCTTCCCACCTAGATTCAAATCCTACAAGTGACATGTTGAGCATTTAACAAATCTATTATTGCAGTGGCTTTGAATATTGTTGTTGATTGGCCTTGTTCCCTGAAGATTCTAGTGCTTAACCCAAGTATCATCCTCGAAATGAGGGGAAGTACTCGAGAGTTTTCCTCAAAATTTGTCCTGGAAAAAAAAAATAACATGTTTAAAGTTTAAATGAATTCTTTAAGAGATATTATCTTTTAGATTTGACTGCTTGATTTTGACATTATTTTATGTTCTTATGGTAAATTTTGACTTTATTTTATGTTTGGTAAATTTAAAAGGAACTTTTTAATAGGAAAGTTTTCCAAATAGGGAAAAAAATTCTAACAAAATTTTCAAATAAAGAACATGATAAACTCACTTAGAATAATTACTTCTTAGAAGCAAGGAAGTAGTATTAATTGTCCCATACTGCATGCGACATGGAAGTAGTATTAAAGCCCCATTGCGACAACTTTTGAGGACACGAAAGGCACAACCTCATTACGACAAGTTTCAAGACACGAGAGGCACAACCCCATTGCGACAAGTTCCGAGACACAAGAGCCACAACCCCATTGTGACACATTTTCGAGACATGAGAGGCACAACCCCATTATGACAAGTTTCGAGACAAAAGAGGTGCATCCCATTGTGACAAGTTCCGAGACACGAAAGGCGCAACCCCATTGCAACAAGTTTCGAGACATTTTCGACTTAAGCCACAATTCTTTCCCTAAGTCAAATGCCCTGGAAATCGATTGAAGAAAGTGGCTAGGTGCCTAAGACAGTCAGGCATGGAAATCAATGATCAAGATTGAATCTTGATCATGATCCAATGATAATCGAGTTTCGACGAAACTAGAACTTTGTGTAATGATGAAAGTGACAGTCTTAGTCATTTTTTGAAGGGTTTCTCAGATCGATCATTCCATAAGGAAGATTGAAATAAGAAATAACTAAACTTAATTAATTTAAAGGGGATATGAAGTCAATTCAAGTTAATTTCAATAACAGTCTATTGTTAATGAAAAGGCACATTGATTCATTGAAGAGACACAATGGTTCAGTGATGCACATCGTTTGGTAAGATATATAAACCCATCAGAATGAATAATTAAAGAGTGACTCAGGAGAGTATACCTGAAGCAGAGTCACCAGAATATATGAGAGTAAAAGTAAAAACTGTGCAGTGAGGGTGGAAGGGAGGAGCAAGGAAGTATTATAGTCCTCTTCAAATAGAAACATGAAACAACTAAGGGTTTGGTGTGACTCAGGAGATTATACCTTAAGTAGAGTCACCAAAATATATGAGAGTAAAAGTAAAAACTGTGCAGTGAGGGTGGAAGGGAGGAGCTAGGAAGGACTGTAGTCCTCTTCAAATAGAAACCTAAAACAACCAGGGGGTTGGTGTGACTCAGGAGAATATACCTGAAGCAGAGTCACCAAAATATATGAGAGTAAAAGTAAAAACTGTGCAGTGAGGGTGGAAGGGAGGAGCTAGGAAGGACTGTAGTCCTCTTCAAATAGAAACCTGAAATAACCAAGATGTTGGAAACTGTGCAGTGAGGGTGGAAGGGAGAAGCTAGGAAGGACCATAGTCCTCTTCAAATAGAAACCTGGAACAGTCGGGGGGTTGGTGCCTCCTTTTAAGTTCTTGCTTGAGGAATTCAGAGGGTTGGAGCCTCCTTTTAAGTTGGTGCTTGAAGAAGCAAGGAGTTGCAGCTTCCTTGAGTAGTTGCTCAAAAAACAAAGGGGGCTTGTGTCTCCTAGAGTTGGTGCTCTAAAAAGGACTGGTCTCCTTCACAATCAAAACTTGTTGTTATAGTCATTGTAATTCTTATTAATGATAAATAAATAATTATTAAATTCATTGTTAATTTATTGTTTTGGTTGAAAAAGTTTGAAAAAGAAATACTAATTGAATAAAAGGTAATACTGATTCACCCCCCTCTCATTATTTCCAACAATTGGTATCAGATCAAGGTTCCTTCACCACAATCTAACCACTGGAAGGTAGATCTTGAAGAATCCAATGGATCAACAACAAGGAATGTCATCCAAAGTAGCACCATTGTTCAAAGGAGATGACTATGTTTTTTGGAGAATAAGGATGAAGAGTCATCTGATGGCACTTGGATTTGATATTTGGCGATCTGTAGAAGATGGCTACACTGCACCATCTTCCCCACCAACTGATGTTGCTGCAAAGAAGTTATTCAATGACAATTCAAGAGTTGTTAATGTCATTTTAAGTGGATTATCCAAAAATGTATTTGTAAAAGTAATGCACTGCAAATCGACCAAATAATTATGGGAGAAACTTAAAATTATTTATGAAGGAGATGGCAAGGTAAAAAAAATCCAAAATTCAAACACTCAGAGCACAATTTGAAAATATAAAGATGAAGGAAGAAGAAAATATTTCAAAATATCTTCAGAGGGTAGATGAGATAGTCAACTCAGTCGAAGCATTGGGTGAAACAGTAGAAGACAAATATATTGTTCAGAAAGTGTTGAGATAATTTCCTATGGGATATGATACCAAGATCTCTACCTTAGAGGATAGAGATAACCTTGACAAACTCACTATGGATGAGCTCCATGGAATCCTCATAGCCTATGAGATGAGGACATCATAAGAAAGACCATCTAAAGGGGAAACATCCTTCAAAGCAAGAAAAGCTAAGAAGAATCAAGAGCATGTGTCCAATGAAGATCAATCAGAGATATCTGATGAAGAATTAGCAAATTTCATGAAAAAACTTAAGAAATGAACAAGTAAATTCAAAGGAAAACTACCTCTGAAATGTTTTAACTGTGGAAAAGTTGGACATTTTTCCAACAAATGTCCCGATCCAAAACAATAAGAAAGTGATGGTGAAGAAACTTACAAAGAGTACAAGAAGAGAAAAAACAAAAACAATAAGAAAGTCTACAAAAAGAAGAATACCTTCTACACCAAAGAAGAAAAAAACTCATATGAAGAAAGTAAAGAAGAAGAAAAAGAATCAGAGCATCTATTTATGGGTATAGAGAAACATGATAATCCTGCTAAAAATACTTTTGGTATGGATGAAGACTATGAAGAGGAAGGTGAAGTATATATTGAAGCAGAATTGCTCAGTGTTGTGGAAGAGCTCAAACAATATAAAAAGAAGACTAAGTCACTAAAAGGACAATTACTAGAGTTTGAGGAAGCACATAAATCAAGAGAAAGAGAAATCTCAAAATCAGTCAAGGAAAATAAACAAATCATCATTGACTTGAAGACTCAACTCCAAGAAGCCAAAAGAATAGAAGAGGTCTTAACTGAACAACTTAATGAAAAAAAACAAGACTATGAGAAGCAAGAAGTTGAAATTGTCCTTCAGAAAAAGGAACTTGAGAAAGGAAAGAATCACTCAAGATTTGAAAACAATTCAAAAATATTGGATGACATTCTGAGTAGTCAAAGATCACTAAAGGATAAGATAGGACTTGGGTATGATAAAAAATCAACCTTTGCAACACAGAAGGTAGACAAAAGGAAAATCAATTATGCAGATGCTCTTAAGACCACCTTAAAAATTGAAAATAACAAGATGAAGAAGGCACCATTAAAGACTGTTCATAATAAGACGAAGTCTGCACCTCCCGCAAAAGAGAAAGAAGACAAATGAAATTTAATGGCTAGAAGAACTCCTCCTAAGAGATATCAACACATCTTTTGTGGATATTTCTACTCTTGCAATAACTTTGGACATAAAGTAGTACATTGCAAGGCTTATGGAAAATCATACATTCATAGAAATAATAAAAAATATAAAAGCAACAAAAATAATCTGAATAATAGAAGTTACAATTCATTCTCTCCATTACAAATGTTCAATGTTGAATGCAAGAAGTGCAACAATTATGGTCATCAAACCAAATGTTCAATGTTGAATGCAAGAAGTGCAACAATTATGGTCATCAAACAAATGAATGCAGGCTAACCACAAAAACAGTGTCTTTATCACTCAAAATAAGAAAATATGGAAAGGAAAACATATAGAAGATACATAATGCAAAGTAGCCCTGTATGCCAAGAAAAGAAAGTGTCAATGGTACAATGATAGTGGAGGCTCCAAACATATGAAATGAGATAAAAATGAATTTCTCAAACTAACAAAGGAAAAAGGAAGTGTCACATTTGGAGATAATGTATCTGCTAAAATACTTGGAAAAGGCACAATCACCTTAGGTAACAAGAAAAACAAAGCAGAAAATGTGTTACTAGTTGAAATTATAAAGCCTAATCTTCTAAGTGTAAGCCAAACTTGTGATCAAAGTCATATACTCATCTTTGACTCCCAGAAATGTGAAATAAGAGAAGAAGGATAAAAAAAAATAGTTGTTATTGCACCAAGAACCTCAAGCAATGTGCATATCTTAGATATAAAGGAAGACGAAGAATGTCATATGAGTCAAGTAGATGAAAGTTGGCTATGGCACAGAAGGATGGGGCACTTGAGCTTTGATAACTTGATCAAATCTAGTAAATATGGAGTTGTAAAAGACATACCAAAAGTCATCAAGTCCTCAGATCTTGTTTGCAAACACTGTCAATTAGGAAAGGAGACGAGACAGATTCAAGACAAAAGAACATTCTACATCAAAACCCTTGGAGATTGTTCACAGTGGGCCCTCTCAGACTAGAAGCATATAAGGGGAACACTACTTCATGTTGATCATTGATGACTACATGAGGATGACTTAGGTATATTTTCTCAAAGAAAAATATGAGGCATTTGAAAATTTTAAAACATTCAAGACTTATGTAGAGAATGAAACAGATCTCAAAATAAAATGTTTAATATCAGATAATGGAGGGGAATTTACCTCTAAATAATTCAATAAGTTTTGTGAAAATCATGGAATCAAGAGACAATTCTCAGCTCCAATAACTCCTCAACAAAATGGATTTGTGGAGAGAAAAAACATAACTTTTCAAGAGGCTGCAAGAACTATGTTGAATGAAGCCAAACTTACAGACAAATTTTGGAGAGATGCAATATATACAGTTGTTGGGCGCAAGCCCAGTTTTGAGGAAAAACAACACGTGTAAGGCAGATGCGCATGAAGGAAAAACAGCACGTGTAAGGCAGACGCACATGCAGGAAAAGAAGCAAGTGCAAGACAGATGTGCATACAGAAGAGGAAAGCATGTGAGGCACACATGCAAGAAGACCTAGCGATGTTAGGGTTAGGGTTTTGGTAAGAAGATGTAATAGTTGGTAAGCCAAAAACATGTATAAGTATGTACCTAGGAGGTCTAGGTCGAGGTTCGAACATGGTTCAGTAGTTGTTGTTTTCCAATGCTCAAGTTTGATGAGGGAGGACCAAAAGGACTGTAAACCCGATCTATTTTTTAAGTTGTTGAGTTGAAGAGAGGAAACAAGGTAGATATTGAGGGTTAGATCACAAGCTAAGGAGCCGGGTGTGATCTAGTCTGCCTCATTGTAGATCTTGACCCACTGATGGAGAGTTGTAATGCGTGCGACGTTGTAGTTTTGGAAACACCATAATAAAAGAGCAGAGCAACCAAATATTTGTGGACGTAACCCAGGATGGGTGAACTGTGGTAGATCATGTGTTATGTAATTGAATATTGTGTATTTCCTTTACTGTCAATGATTAGATGTTAGAAAAATACATGAATGACTAGTTAGATCTGCTATTTTACATGCATGAATAAGAATGACATGGTATTCAATATAAGTTGAATGTTAAAGTAACAAATGAAGATCACAGAGTTTAATCCCAGATCCCCACTCATTCCCAGGCTACAAGCACTTGAGTGTTGCAACCACCAATAGAAATATCTCGGGTGAGATTGCGCAGTGCACTCTGTGTACTACGTTGTCTTCTGGTTTACCAGAGGGTTCGATAGTTTTAGAAGGGGTTTTGTTGGAAACCATGGTAGAATTGAACCTGGGTCAGCCCAAGAAAGGTAGTAAGAATAGTAGATACCAACAACAACAATCCACGTATTTAACCGAGCACAACTTAGAGATAACCATGAGAAAACCCCTTATGAATTGTGGTTTGGAAGACCAACATTTGCGAAAAATTTCAGAGTCTTTGGAAGTAAGTGTTACATCAAAAGGGATGAAGATAATATAGAGAAATTTGACTCTATATCAGATGGAGGTATATTTTTGGGATATTCACCTAACAAAAAGGTCTACAAATGCAATAATCTATGATTGCAAAAAATAGTGGAAAGTGCAAATGTAAAAATAGATGATCTAAAATTGAGAAAAATCAAATCTCAAGATGAAACAAAAATTGATGAATGGAGAAAAACCAGTGATGATGAAGAAGATGGTGAATCACAAGATGAAGAAGATACTAAAGAACTACAAGAGAATGAACCATAAACTGATGATGAGAATGATGAAGAAGAAACACCCTTACCAAAAGAACCATCAAGAAGAGTTCAAAAGAATCACCCTGAAAATCAGATTACAGGAAATAAAGATTCAAGTGTAGAAACAAGAAGGAAACTTAGATTTGAATCTAAACAGGCAATGTTTTCAGTAATAGAACCCAAAAATTTTGTAGAAGCCATCAAGAGTGAAGACTAGATAAAAATAATGAACGAGGAACTTGATCAAATTGAGAAAAGTTAGACTTGGGAACTAGTTCCAAAACCTAAAGATAAAAATGTTGTAGGAACCAAACGGATATTCAAAAACAAACTCAATGAAAATGGACAGATCATAAAAAATAAAGCCAGACTAGTATGCAAGGGATATGCCCAAGTGGAAGGAATTGACTTTGGAGAAACCTTTTCCCCAATAGCAAGATTAGAATCCATCATAATGTTTTTAGAATTTGCATGTTTCAAAAACTTCAAAATCTATCAGATGGATGTCAAGTCAATATTCCTGAATGGAATCTTAGAAGAAGAAGTCTGCATAGAACAAACTGAAGGGTTTAGGTTCTCAGAAAAACCATACTATGTATGCAAATTGAAGAAGGCTTTGTATGGTATTAAACAAGCCCCTAGAGCATGGTTCTCAAGACTTGATCAATATCTACAACAACAACGATATAAGAGAGGAACTACTGATAGTAATCTATATATCAAAATTAAAGAACAAAATATGATTGTTGTAGTGGTATATGTGGATGATATAATCTTTGGAAGTAATCTCACTATACTAAGAAAATAGTTTCCACATAAATGCAGAAAGAGTTTGAGATGTCCATGCTAGGTGAACTAACTTTCTTCTTAGGTTTACAAGTTACTCAAACAGAAAAAGGCATATTCATATGCCAAAGTAAATATGTCAAAGAAATAATCAAGAAATTTCAAATGGAAGACTGCAAACCGATGAGCACTCCTATGGTCACAGGATGCAAATTGAGCTTAGATGATGATTCACCAAAAGTAGACCAGACTCTGTATAGATCTATGATTGGAAGTTTTCTCTATGCAACAACAACAAGACCTGATATAATGCAAGTTGTAGGACTAGTGGGAGGGTTTTAATCTGCACCTAAAGAAAGTCACTTAAAACCAGTAAAAAGAACATTCAGATATCTAATGGCTACCTTAGACTTTGGATTATGGTATCCAAAATCAAAAGAGTTTACTTTGAATGCATATACTAATTAAAATTGGGTAGGTAGTATAGATGACAAGAAAATCACTAATGGAGGAGCATTCTTTCTAGGAAAGTGTCTATTGGCATGGCTAAGTAAGAAACATGCATCTATATCACTACCCACAACAGAAGTAGAATACATTGTTGCTACATCTTGATACACATAAGTAATCTGGATGAAACAAACCTTAAAAGATTTACAAGTGAAATGTGATCATCCAATCACTATCAATTGTGATAACACTAGCGCTATAAGTATCTCTAAGAATCCTGCAATGCACTCTAAAACTAAACATATCCCAATCAAATACCATTTCCTCAGAGATTAGGTTATTCAAAAATTGGTGAAAGTGGAGTATGTAGACACAAAAGAACAATTTACAGACATTTTAACAAAACCCTTACCCAGAAGCACATTTGAAAATCTTAGACACAAATTAGGAGTAATCTCCATCCCTAATTTAACTATAAAAGCTTCATCTGAAAAGGAAGCACAAAGATAGGGGGAGCATCACCTCAGGGGGAGCATAATATTAGGGGGAGCAAAGAAAGATCCCTTATGTCATTCCAATCAAAGGGGTAGGACAAGCAGTAAAATTCAAGCTATAAAACTCAAAAAGAGGGATAATATAGCAAAAGACAATTTTACTTTGTTGTCATCAATGTTGAAGGGGTAGATTGTTGGAAGTCTGGTTGTCATTGATGTCAACAGTGCGTAGGACACAAGCTCAAAGAAATAACACTACATCGCACATATATCGCGCACGACACAAGCTCAAAGAAATAGTGTCGCATCGCACAGAAATTGCGCAGGACACAAGCTCAACAAAAATAGCACTACATCACACAGAGATCGCGCATGACACAAGCTCAGAGAAATAACGCTACATCACGTAGAAATTGCATAGGACGCGAGCTCATGAGAAATAGCGTTGCATCGCACAAAAAATGCACAGGGTGTAAGCTTAGAAGAAATAGTGTTGCATCGCGCAGGACGCAAGCTCAGGAGAAATAATGTTGCATCGTGCAATAATCACACAAGACACAAGCTCGAAAGAAATAGTGCTCCATAATGCAAAAATTACACAGGATGCAAGCTCAGGAGAAATAATGTTGCATCGCGCTGGACGCAAGCTCAGGAGAAACAACACTGCATAGCGCAGAAATTACGTAGGATGAAAGCTCATGAGAAATAATGTTGCATCGCATAGAGATCATGCAAGACGTAATCTTAGGAGACAACATTGCATCACGCAAAGATCGAACCGTTGAAAAAATTCTAGATCAACGGTGATATATGTACTACACTTCGTCCATCTAATCTATCATTCGTGACATGGAAATAATATTAAAGACTACATTGTTGAGCCCCCTACCACGCACAACATGGAAATAGTATGAAAACCACATCGTTGAGTCCACTACCACGCGTGACATGAAAGTAGTATTAAAGCCCATTGCTACAACTTATGAAGATACGAAAGGCGCAACCTCATTGTGACAAGTTTCGAGACACATGAGGTGCAACCCCATTGTGACAAGTTCTGAGACACAACCTCATTGCGACAAGTTTTTGAGACACGAGAAGCGTATCTCCATTGTGATAAGTTCCTAAGATTTGAGAGCCACAACCCTACTTGCAACAAAGTTTTGAGACACGAGAGGTGCAACCCCATTGCGACAAGTTCTGAGGTACAAGAGACACATCCTCACTGCGACAAGTTTTTGAGACACGATAAGCGCAATTCCATTGCGACAAGTTTTAAAGATCTGAGAGGCGGAGCCCTATTATGACAAGTTTTGAGACATGAAAGACACAAACCCATTGTGACTTAAGCCATAATTCTTTCCCTAAGTCAAATTCCCTGGGAATGGGTTGAAGGAAGGAGCTAGGTGCCCAAGACAGTCAGGTGTGGAAATCAACGTTCAAGATTGAATCATGATCGTGATCCAATGATAACTGAGTTTCAAGGAAACTAGAGCTCTGTGTAATGATTAAAGTGATAGTCTTTGTCATTTATTTCAAAGGGTTTCTTAGATCAATCATTCCATAAGGAAGATTGACATAAGAAAGAACTAAAACTTAAGAAATTTAAAGGGGATTTGAAGTTAATTCAAGTTAATTTCAATAACAGCCTATTGTTAATGAAGGGGCACATTGATTCGTTGAAGAGACACAATGGTTCAATGATGCACACCATTTGGTAAGATATATAAACCCATCAGAATGAAGAATGAAAGTGTGACTCGAGATATATCTAAGTATACTTGAAGCAGAGTCACCATAATATATGAGAGTAAAAATAAAAACTGCACAGTGAGGGTGGAAGGGAGGAGTTAGGAAGGACTGTAGTCCTCTTCAAATAGAAGCCTAATGCAACAAGGGAGTTGGTGCCCCCTTTCAAGTTGGTGCTTGAAATATTTAGGGGGTTGGAGCCTCCTTTCAAGTTGGTGCTTGAAGAAGTAGGGAGTTGCAACTTCCTTGAGTAGGTGCTCAGAAAAAGAAGTGGATTTGTGTCTCCTAGAGTTGGTGCTCTTAAAAGGATTGGTGTCCTTCACAATAACAACTTGTTGTAATACAGACATTGTAATTCTTATTAATGATAAATAATTAATTATTTTTTAAATTCATTGTTAATTTATTGTTGTGATTGAAAAAATTTTAAAAATAACTAATTGGATAAAAGGTAATATTGATTCACCCCCACCCCCCCTGTCAGTATTTCCAACAATATGTACATTGATGTGACCCTTGGATTCATATTCCAAGAGGTCTCTTGGACTCCCTACAATGGTTACATCTTGTGACATTTTAGATTCCTTCTTAGAGTAACCCTAAATGGATTATGTTTCCAACTTCCCCCCCATTAATTCGAAGGGTTGTGTATGAGTCCAAGAAGAGAGTTGAAGTCTAGAAGTGTGCAACTACCAATGGTTGAATGTGCTCTCTGAATCTGGTGGTTTTAGGATGACCACAAACCAAATGTCTAGCAAAAGATGATGTCTTCTACTAAATGGTGATGGTGGTTTAAGGAAGACCACAAACCAATGTGGTGGTTTTGCGGATGACCACCAACTCTGGAACTTGGCTCTAGGGATCAATGGTTCCCGAAACATTTCCTAAGTTAGCTAGAAGTTGAAGTTGACATCTTCTAATAATTGGAAGTGCTCCTGAATGTTGGTTTAAATATGACCATAAACTTTTCTCTAGCATAATTTAAAAGTCTTCTACTACATGGAGGTTTAAGGAAAACCACAAACCGTTGTCTAACTGAAGTTGAAAGTCTTCTACTAAGTGGTGCTTTAAGGAAAACCAAAAACCAATCAGGTGGTTTTGAGTGACCACAAACCAAATTGTGTTCACTTGTCACACTCTCTTGTTACTGCTCGATTGATAGGACTTCAAAACTTGAAGCCTAACTTTCAATCATTGATGTTATTCCCTCCTATCAAGGACAATGTGAGAAGATAAAAATACTTTCACTGCAAGATGCACCAATACTAGAGAATGAATTCATCGATATGACTGATATATCCTCTTGATTGTTGATGACCATTGCCAAGAACTCATCTACCAATAGTGGTTCTTTAATCTTCCAGGTTTCTTGCATTTGGAATGTTTGTTTAAAGGATGATTATGCTTTACACAATGCTCACAAGGATGAATATCAAAGCACTTATCTTCCATGTGGCCAACTTGATGACAATGTTGGAATTTCAAAATATGCTCTTGAACTGGAGCGGGTGAGTATGATCCTTCTTGAAGCAATCCAACACTCTGGAACTGGATCAGTTTGGTATAATATGGAGTATGAAAGATGACTTCGTTTTCATATCTGATACTAGTTATGTTCTTATTGTTCCTGATTTCTTCCCAAGGTCTCATGAATGACTTGGAAAGAGGAAGTTGAACTTCATCTAAAGTTGGCTCACTGAGTTGCTCTTGTGTTGGATGTTGGTATGAATCAACATCATCATCTTCTTCGAAACTTTGGTTTTGAGCCCTGTTTTTGCCACATTAATCACATAATAAAACCACCATTCTAAGCCATTTTTCTACACTTCATCCATGATATATAACCATTTCCATCGTCAAACCTTCATTTAAGCCTAAATACATCCTTGTGATTAATACATCTAGTTTCTAATGGTTTTAGTGATTAAAGAGGATTTTTACAAAGGTTTTATTGATGATGGTTTATGAAGTGTGATTTTTGTACCAGGATGTTTAGCATTCTTGTACCATCATTGCGGTTCTGGTACCAAACAGTGTATATTTACCTATTGGTGCATCTCTCGGAGGAAATCGAGAACATGGGTTTTCTCTGCAACAACATCAACATACTCATAGATGACTCAAAACGTTCCCAGGTCACATGTGTGGACCTCTAGCTCAGAAACAACAGTTCATCCCAATTTGGCAACAGTTTTCAAACAACAGATTTTTGCCTCAATTTTCATTTGAATGAAGATGAATCCGAGAAATATAAGATATAGGTTTTGTCCAGAGTGTGATAAATTGAGTAACAAGTGAGTATTTTCTTGAAATCAGGAACAGTTTGAGAGTTATAACTAGTCCCTCAATGCCAATATGCCCAAAATGCATAAATTCGCCCAAATTTACTGTTATGCCCAGATTTGAAAAAAAACAAAAAGAGTGCCCAGATTTCATTTGATCTGAGTTTGGGGGATTGGATTTGATCCTTCCCATCCAATTTTTTGTATTAATATGTAATCATAAAGGGGAGGTTGGGGGTAAATTAACCAAGCTAGGGATTGAATCCATATGTATATGGATTGATGTATCTGATGTAACCCTTCCATACTTTGTTTCACCGTTCTGGTTTACGATCTCCATTTGCTCGTGAGTCTTTGAGTTTTTTAGGCTCGCTACTAGGATTGGTAAGGGCCCACCAATTCTAGGGATGCAGAGCTAAGTTGTATATTTAATTTTAGTTTAGTTTTATTTTGCATCATTTTGCAGTAGTTTCACTTTGCATCTTAGAAATTGATTTATGTATTGAACAATAGTTAGTGAGGTAATATTCCAGCTTGAGAATTCTCATTTAACTGGATGATTGGTAATCTCCAGGCCAATTTTTTTTTCTACGTGAGAGAACTCTTTCAACTCACATAACATCGTTCACATTACAACTAAATAAGTGGCTTGTTTCATTATTGATCCTACTATGTTTCTGAGTGGATGAATATTGTATTCATAAGTGGATTTAATATTTTGTAATGATGCGTTTCTTTCATTGTTGAATGAAATATAGGGAATTCTAGTTTATCACAATTATGCAACTCATCAAAATTTGATTAATCACCGTTAAAATGCATGAACACTTCAATATGAATGAGTGCATTTAGATTTTTTCTGTGAGGCCAAATCTAAAAGGATAAGTACTTATTTTAGCTCCTGGCAGAGATCAAACAAATGTGTTGAACATCACATACAAGAATTTGACAAGGTTATCCTTGCACAAAGACAATATGTTTAAATGAAGAGCGCAATACCACTTGAGATGCATAACACTCTTGTATTTTACTAGCCTGGTTTATTACCTCATCTGATTTAGTCATGTAGCATTAAAAACATGGTTTGCATAGTCAACTTTAGTATTTCCACTTAAGAATGATTTGGGGTTTTCTCTTGAATGAATGTCATAGTTCAAAGTTTGTGTGATCTCTGGGGATAACATTATGACAACTATGGTTCCTTCTCAATGGGTAGGGTTTTAGAGCTTAGACATTTTGTTGTTGTATTAATGCATTTCTTTCCTTGTTAGTATAAATTTACAAAGATTTGTTTCGATTATCAGTAATTCTTTTCTTTTAAAAGATAGATCATTAGAACCTTTGCCACTTTGTCACAGACAACAAAATGTGTCAATATTGGAGATAAAATCTAGTTAGAGTCACCTCTTTGCATGTAGACACATTATCTAGATTCAAAAGTGCAACAACACCACTTAGATCTATCATGCTTGACGTGTTAATTGTGAGTATGAGTGCATGAGACTTAGGTTAATTAAGAATCTCGGGGGTTTCTCTTAAAGATGTGAAATTTCACTGTATATTAGTATCCCACACACATGAGGGTTTCAGTGGCCTCATCTCGCTAATTGATTTGAATGCCAGTTTGGGTAAAACTCTGTGTTTACATTGCTTTTGAATTTCATAATTAGTTTGAATTTCTTTTATAACCATTGACCTGTAATGAAGAAGGGATAGATCCTAGACTTGTACATGCATAGATCAAGGATGTGGACGTGACAACATGTGAATCCATGGTATTTTGTTCATGCTTAATAGCAGTCATATGGACATAGTGAATTTGTTTAAGATTTCTTTCTGATTGATTTACTTTATGCTTTGATGAATGTTTTGTGGATTGAAGTATGGTCTTCTTGTCTCCTGAGAAGTTTGTTTGTTTCATTCTGAAGTACATTTTGTCGACATTAGTTGTTAGCATAGGTTAGAATAGCCTTTGATCCTTCATTTCCTATTTTTGCACCTCTAAGTTTACGAACCTCCCGGTCGATAATTTAATGCATGGAAACTATTGCATATAATTTACTCGACAGATGGCTGTTCTGAACAAGGAATAGTTAAAAATGTCAATTATCCTTTTGTTGAATTTATTCTTGTTGGAGTTGTGATTCAAGCTGGAGAAATTCAATTTTTTCCTACGAATCTTGTAAACAGGTTAGAACATCGGTGAGAGTTTCTATGTTAGTTGTGATTGTATTGTCCATAGAATAGTGTATTAGAGTGTTGAGTAACTCTAATAGTTCATAAATTCGATCCATAACTAAGACCTCATAGGGTTTCTTGCAACTTCACCCTCTAAAAATAAGATGCAAACTCAATAAATGAAGGGTGTCAGTTGCTATTGAAAATGAATCAATTTACAATGTAATTCAACTTGATTTAAAAAATGCAAAAGTAAACTTACAATTCTTCAAGTGTGTTGTCATTGTTGTTGTGTGTTGTCACTACTACTACTAATGTTGCATCTTGTCTCATGGGATTTGAAGACCTCTATCCAAGCAATAAAGGAGAACCCAAGAGAGAAGAACATCTCCAATCAACGTTCAATTGCAACAATTGAGAAATCATTGTGTCCTTATCATCAAGGTGACTGGATTCATCCTACAAAATTACTTGTAAGGCATGATAGATATTCTTCTTGTTAGCAGGTTCACATGGAAGAGATACTCCATGAGTTCTTAGAGTGCACCAGTTTGAAAAAGTAGAGAAATTTTTCATAAATAGCCCAAATGGAATGGCTCTTGGGACATGCACGAGGAAACAAGTAAGAACTCTAAAGACTTCTTCATGGAAATAAATATTCCATATAAGATTGTATTAATTGTTTCTGGTGCTATGGATCTGTCAACTCCCATCAACTTTTGGGTTTCTCATACCATGAAGAGAGAGAAGGGAACACATGCCAATACTCAATAATGGAGAAACTTATGAAAAATGATTGAGATCGATAGAAATCAAAATATAGAAAGAGAAACCCTAAAACCTATGGCGAGGGAATTATTTTGCATATGGTGACGACTTTCAAGGTATTCTCCACATGATTTAGATTTGAGAGGGCACATCTATACCTCCATAGTTCTAGTTTAGGGATCTTCGTGGTGACCTTAAGGTGAGATGAAAATGTCAGATGAGTTTTGTTAGTTAATGTCCTTGAAACACTTGGAATTAGGTGCAGGCACAATGTCAGTATTTCTAGAGTCTTTGGTAATTTTATGGTAAACCCTATCTCATTGTACGAGCTAGCATACAACAATGCATTAGCTATGAGAGGTGTAATTTCACTATAGATGGGAATATCATATGGGCAAATAAAAAACTTGGCATAATCCATCCATGATATCTCCTCTCCTCCATTGTTGTACAAGACTCATCCTTTTATTCTACTCTGATTGCTCATCATCATGAATTGGAATGGATGTATCCCCATATGCCTATGTGGGTATACCATATTTTATAAAAATATGGAATGGTTAGCTATGTCTTTGCCTATAGTACTCCCACTAATTTTTCTGGAAAGTTTTCTCGGTTTAGAGAGTAATCGTTTCGTCAAACAATTGTTGTTTAGAAGAATTGAATGTCTGCTAATATAGTATTTTTAGCACAATTTATTATTCCCCATGAGATCTAATGGCTACTCAGATTTGGAAGGAAATATAAACTGAAATCCTCCAGAATGTATGAAGCTTAAAGCAACTAATACAATTAATACATTGTAGTAGCCATTAAAAATTTATTGGATCAACAAACAGAACTAAAATATGAAGTAATGAACCTGATATTTATTGTTGTAGTAATGATTACAGATGTTGAGGGATTAACACAATAAATGGCTGCCAAAGGGGGTCGTACACCCAACTATGAGTACCCTCGATCAGAGATACCAGAAATTACAAAGTGAATGTGCCTAGATTAGAAGAAGAAGCCTCCACCAACCAACAACTCGATACACACTCCCAGCTCACCTCTCAACAATGATAGGCTCCAATGATACCAAGAATAAACTCTGCTATGAGTTAGCAGACTCTACCAAGAAGAAATACGTGGTCTGGGTAGGAAGTGCGACCTATAGAAGATGATAATTAGACTGGGTAAATAAATCTATCCCTACAGGATGTAAGGGACTCCAACTAATAAAATGCGATCTCAACACTTCCACCAATGGATACCAAGAGGAAAATTGCCCCATAATGATGATAATACAACCCAACAATAATATTCTTCAATTATTCTCCCTAAAATCGCCCCTATCTTCCGGAAATGTGCCCCCACTTGCTCCAGATGAGTGAGGTAAGGACCCATGCATGAAAACCATGTCCACCAGCTAGATTATGCACCCATCTCCTTAGGAATGCACCCATATTGAGGGAAGCTCGATTTTCCAAGAAGAAGTCAACCTCCCCTCTTAACAACTCTGCTAACAAAGATGGAAATACAATCCAGTTGAATAGCAATGAGAAATCTACAATGATCTCTCCCTCAGACTGACTAGGGTGTATAGTTGCAACACCGAAACCAACAAATGCACAAGGGTTTCC
>CBVK0100352163.1:0-21420 GCA_900067695.1 Picea abies
AAGTTGAGAGAATAGTGGATCTGTAATTATGACACTCTTCAAGACTTTCATGTATATAAGAGAGTGCTCTCTCTTCATGAGTTAGAAATCATTTTATTCATAATTTAGTCTTGTAATTAGGAGAAGGGGATTCTTCGCTTTGTTATTTTTTCATGCTTTGTCATTTGACTCCTGTAATATAATTTGAGATTGATATATTGTGTGAGCTCACATATGTCATTTATCGTTCAACTCTTCACATGTTGTATTGTTTTTCCCTTATGCAATTTCGATGCTTTCTTAGATTAATTTCATTTCAACAATTTAGATTAGATTATTTCTACTTCAGTCCTGCATATATAGTGCGTGTGCTTTGTAAGCCTACAAACTTCAGATTGACAAATTAAATAGTTGGGAAAATACTACAACGGAATTAAACAACAATATTTCCGCCAAACAAACACATTGCTGTCAGTTTCCTAAATTGTCTATATGCAAGAAGGTGAACTGTGAATTTGACCCCGTGACCTTTTGGTACCAAGTGTTATGGAGGGACAAAACTTCCCTGCATTTTTATAAAGATTTCAATGACTTTATCTCGATTCTTAAAGGATTTTCAATTGAAAAATTCTATGGCATAATTGAATATGATGAGAGTGCCATAGATAACTGACTAGTAGATTACTGCGTAAAAATTCAGGATATTGAAGAAATATTACATGGAATTTACATTGAACTCCATGACTTGGAGGGTGAGCTGTTCAATATTAAAATTCGGCATGAAATCAACATGAAAACTATGAAAAGTTACATTGAAGAATGGTTCAAGAAGGATACCGATAAACTGACAAATGAAGGGAAAGAAGTAGTTGAGACGGTTCCTGTAACCGTCGATGAAAATGATAAAAGGACATAAGCAGGTCTTGTTGATCATTCTACCGCCCACCATCTTCCTTCTAAAAGATTATTTCTTGTATTTATTTGCTTTATGGTCTGTTGGAGCCCTAATCCCAATCTTTAAGACAAACACATTTACAATTTCAATAATATGTAACAGACTATATATTTTTGGAAATTTCAAGAGAACTACTTTGGGAACAAGCTCAACTGTGCTTTGTAACCTTGTTTTCAGAATATAAAGTATTTGAGGTTGATCTATCATTATCTTTATTTGAGATGCCCATGTGTCCACTCTGTTAAAGTTCTCTTATGCATGTGGATCATCTTCTTTTTATTTTATGTGATCATAAATCTTTATCCCAAACTATGATGGATGTGAGGAAATTTTGCTTATTTGCTTTAAATGTGTGAAATGTGTAATTCCTGGTCCTTTCTTTAAAAAAAAAACAAAAAACATTTTCCTTTTATTTTATTGTAGTATTTCTATTTCTTTGAATTACTACAACGAACTTCTTTCAAGTCCCACATTTTGAATATTTTAAAAATATCAAGAAAATCAAAAGAGGAGTACCACCTCTATAAAAATGCAGGGGGATTTACATCCTCATGAGGTTGCCATTTTGGTCATAATGAATTCAAGCATCGATACTGTTCTATAGACACATTTTAATTGGCCAAAACTTTGACAAGACATCAACAAGTATATCTTGCACTGCCTGTGCCATTGCCATGCCAACCATCAAGAAGCAAGGCTTATACACCCCTCTTCCTACTCTCAAGAGGCCTTGGGAATTTATCTCAATGGATTACATGTCTTTCCTTCCATCCACCAAGTAAGGCAATGATTGCGTATTTATGGTGGTTGATCGGTTTTCGAAGATGGCCATTCTCACAGCTTGCAAGAAGAGCATCAAAACGACAGATACTGCCATGCTCTTCTTCAAATGAGTGTGGGTCTGTTTTGGGATACCACAGACCATCATATTTGATAGGGACAACAAGTTCCTCAACACATTTTGGTCGAGTCTTTGGTCACTATTGGACACCAAGCTCTCTAAATCCACTGCCTTCCACCCTCGTACCGATGGCCAAATAGAGGTCGTTAATCAGATGATTGTGCACATCCTACACAAGTCAACATTCACGTACATGGGATGAGAGTCTTCTTGATGTCCAACACAACTACAACAGGGTTCTGCATAGTTCCACCAACCATAGCCCATTTAAGGTGGGGCTAAGATTCCAACCCTTGGGTCCCATTGATGTTGCACTAACTCTTGTATCCACACAGACAAAATATTCCCATGTTCATTCTGAGGCCGACAAAGCCACTAGATTAATTGAGTGGATTCAACACATCCGTCATTAGGTCCATGAGATTTTTCAAAAAGCTAATGCTAAGTACAAGCAACACCATGATCAACAATGGGTACCACACAAGTTTTAGGTGGGAGACAAGGTTTGTTTACATTTGCAAAAAGAGCACATTACAGAGCGCCATTGAAATCTCTGTCCACTTTGCTATGGGACTTATTGGAACACACACAATTATGAACTTTTGAACTTTATATTTTTCACCTCATGAAAATAAAATTTTACCCAAAGAAAGCAGAGACTGGGGGAATGGCCTTTTAATTTTAAATCAAATTCATTGCTGGTTAGTAAATAATAAGGCACACATGATATCTGTCATTGATGAGTTTCCCCTTTTTATCAAATGATCCTACTAACCTTTGGAGTTTTGTACCCGCTTGAGTTTTAAAGAGGTAAATCTCTAACGGTCACTTCGGAGCTCCGCGCTTCAGATGTTTCAATAATTCTAAACAATGAAAACTATGAAACTCTGAAACCCGAAGGTAGCCACTCGAGGATTTTGCTAAACCATTTAAAAACACAAGTCGTACGACACCTGTACCTTTTGAGTCTTTCCTGAGTTGACATGTGGCATCCGATTTTGACTTTTTCATTGGAGGATTCACACATTTCCAAGTAACACGTGGCATCTCTCTTTTCTAGACATGTCATATAGAATGATGTCATCTATACCATGTCACTATGAGAGATGATCCTTCAGGAATTTAACAAAGAGTGAATTCATGAATCACCGAAGTATCAAAATGCCGAAGTATCAAACATTTCAAAAAGTGAAAGGGTAAATTGAACGTTTAAATAACTAAGTTGATCATGATCAAGAGATAATTAATGACTTCGCAGTTCGGATTTCGGGACGTTTCCCCTGTATTATATTCTAAAATTTTCGAAGTCCAAACTTCT
Organism: Picea abies; assembly: GCA_900067695.1. Classification (NCBI taxonomy): domain Eukaryota; kingdom Viridiplantae; phylum Streptophyta; class Pinopsida; order Pinales; family Pinaceae; genus Picea; species Picea abies. The sequence continues at coordinate 3,154 of CBVK0100352163.1, forward strand.
GAAATACTCAAAGTTAACGGAATTAATTAAGACTTAAGATCAACTAAAATATAATTAATGACTTCACAGTTTTGGGCTTCGGGAAGTTTCTTTTATGATATATTAAAAACCCTCGAAGTCCAAGCTCTCGAAACTCTTGAAGTTAATGCAAAGTTTTAAACACGATTAATTAAGGTTTTAAAAGCAATTATCTAGAGATTAACCTTTCCACAGATTCGATATTCGGGAGGTTCCCACTCCATCACATCTAAAATACCGAACGCGAACCTCTAAAATATTGATAGCATTTATGACTAATTAAGGATAATGATTCAAACGAGGATTGCAGATCGCCAGGCAGATATCTCCATTAAAAAATAATAAATTCTTCGTCAGTAGGGTTATACGAAGATCAATGAATCTTTTTTTTTTGTTTGTTAATTTGTGCGGAACCTGTTGGCAACGCGATTAACCTGTGGCTTGAGAAACCGCGACTCAGGGGCATCTAAGCCGTCAAAATCACCCGGGGATCGCACCCGGCCTGAGCCACACCAACCCTTAACATGGTTGGATTTTTTGTCCCCGCAGGTTTCGAACCGGTGACTTTAACATCACGGAGTGGCTTAACAACACACTCCGTCACCGACTGTCCTACACCTCGGGGACTAAAATTTGAAGGACATGGGGGTGGGCTTTGATCCACTTATGTGTGCACGGGTCACGATACCATTTATTATAGTATCTCTGGGTGCAACCACACGTTCGACCACTACCTCAAGGTGTCCCCATGGCTCCAGGTAAAGCCCTCACGAGAATTGAACCTTGCCCAATGGTGAAAAACTCCTCGCTTTCCACCATTGGATCCAACCCCTTTGGGCGAAGATCAATGAATCTTGGTTGAATAAAAGAACTTCAATTTCAAATTCATTTTCACCTTTCACAATTAGCAGTTTTATCTATTTAAAAACTCACAGATTTTCTCTGCAACAGGTAACCTCACTCTATTTCCTTAGAGATTATGGCACCAAGGAAAATGGAAAAAAATACCAATGCAGACATGCTGTTGGACAACACTTCGTGAGCCACAAACACCATTAAAACATGGACACAAGTTTCTGAGATCCTAGAGCATGAAATCATCAACTGCCCGGAGGACTTCACTGAATAAGAAGATGACACTTATGTAGCTAAAATCAGACACATAGCACAGTCAGAGATGCACAAGATAGCTGTATGACCGAGACTCATGCCTTATAACAACATGATAAGCTGGGCCTTGGAACATGTTGATGTCCAGACCAGGAGCATCATCAACCATCAACAGGTTGCCATCGGCTCTTTTTGACTGGAACATATGAAAGTAATGTATAAACTCTCTCATAATACTAAATATACTTATAATGTCGCATTCATTCTAGAGTTCGAGCATAAGGAATGTATCTAATATGACATGAGTGGTCATGATATAATTAGGTCCTGGTGGGGACATTAAGAGAAATTTAGAATTGACGCTCATGGTATGTATGCCACAACGTCTTTAGGCGCTCATATGGTGTATGTATCCATGATGCTTCATCGTCTGTTTGGGAAGAAGAGACCTACGCATTTCTCGGTGGAATGGGTATCCATCATGAACGAGGTAGCTGAGGGTTACACTTTCAATTGGGCCAAAATGTTGTCAGAAATTGGTCAAGGGAATTGCTGATTATAAAACAACGAAATCAAAAGGATAGCCTACCCCATTTTACATGTCGACGTATATCATGAACACTATCTGTTTCATGACACCTTTCCCCTTGATGAACTGGAATTGGACTCCGGCCAGTTTTGAACCCATTCATTTTTATCATTCCAAGCTATGGGAAGAGAAAGCCAAGGAATTATTTTATGAAATTTGTCACAATGTTGTAGTGCCTATTCATATAGCCTTGTATGGTCACCCACCACCTTGGATTTCAGACAAGATTATGGGAAACTTGGGCAAACTCGCAGATTGGTTCATTGAGGAGAATTTCTCCTACATCAGAGTTTTTGGTTTCTCGGTTCCTCCTCATGCTCTCCCATGATTTTTACCCGACAGGCTGGTGTGTAGAGAAGTGGCATACTAGACAGTGACAGGAGGCATCAGCAAGGAGCTGAAGGAAACTTAGAAAATAGTTTGGCCGACTTTCCCTATTCAAGTTGGCATGTTTTCATTATTGGATTTCAGTCACTCCAAAGTTGAGGCTGCGGCCCTAGAGGATTTCAAATTGGTTGACATCGAGTTCAAGAGACACGATCCATGTAAGAGAGTGGAAAACCACCTAGCCTAGTTCAACATGAAGTGATATATGCATGAGAACTCTCCATATGATGAAATATTCAGGGGAGTTAGATCTTATGAGGAAGTTCAAGACAGATTCCAAACCCTGCCCCCATATCAACAATCTGGTTTCTCATCTTTCTAAAACACAGGCGAAACAATCTACCAAAGGTACTACAAGGAGAGTCAATAGCCACTCCCCCTTCATAGGAAGCTATGCCTGCAGGTTCTGAATCAAGTCACTCTGATAAGCACAAAGTTGAGGGAACCCCAAAGAGCTCGGAGGTGTTAACACATGAATTAAAAGCATCATTGTCAGGTCAGCTAAGCCCCCAAGCACTATCTCATCTCAAAGATTTTTTAAAGCAGGGACAAGATGTGCCTCCTTTGACACCAGCTACTCCTGCTATCACCTGAAATACAATAGAACAACAAAAATCCACATATATTTCTACTCCCATTACATCACTAAGGCCTCTAGAAACCAGCATCGGAAATCCTAATTCTGAATTTTTTTTTGTATATGATCTTAGCCCCATCTTGCCCGAAGAGATGCCTCCTTCGTATTTCTTTTTTAGTAAGAAACATAAAGCCATCGTGAAAAGGGAATCACACCAGAAAGATGGAGTGATAATCAAAAGGTGGATAATGGTGTATGACGGGAATGACCGAGATGATCTAGAATTTGTAAAGGAAGTTGCAGGTCCGTTAGGTGTTTTTTCCACTTCCCATCAATGGTCTGTGGACAATTTGATCGAACAACTGTGACATAAGTGCCTATTGGTAGAGAACTTGCAAAATCAGATATATACTGCTGAGCAGACTATCAGGAACAAAATGAGTTAAGACTTCGAGCAAATCAGAGCTAATGATCAACACAAAATTCAACAGCTTCATGCCAACCTTGAGGAGCTCCATCAGATTTCACAAACCAACCAAGGTCTACTCACTCAGTGTGACAAATTGATAGAAAAAATGCAAGCCAGATTGGATCTAACCGAGGGTACCTCAATAGACATCTTGGCCTTCCAAACTCAAGCATTAGAAATCAATGAGAAGCTGGAAGTTTCCCAACAAGACCTTTATCTGAAGGTAGATTCATCCAAAAGTGCTATCAGGCAGTAGAACTTTCTCTAAAGGACATTTATGTCAAGGAAAAAGAGGCCCACTCAACCTGATCTAAGTTTCAGGAAGTCCTCATATTGATGCAAAAATATAATGTCTCTCATTTTCCTCTTCTCTCTCATTTTGAACAATTGAGAGGTGAGATGGCCCTAAAGGTCTGGGAAAGAAATCTGGAAGAGAGAAAAATATTTTCCAGAGAGGTAAAAGAAGCTTGTCTAGAAGTGTTGTCATCATTAGACAAAAGGGTAATTAATTTTGAGGGAAGTAATATCTCAGAATCCATGGGGAAAATTGAGATAGAAATGAAACAACAAAATTCCAGAAAGAGCAAAGAAGAAACTCTGGCAACCATTCAAGAAATGAGCCAAATTGATCTTCTTAAAATCAATAAATGGCTAGTGAATCCAAGTTCACAGTTCCAGGCTATAGCTCAAGAAGTGAAAAAGATCCAAGAAACACTGCATCAAATAGAAAGGAAATTATTCGCTTTCGAGATAAATGAAAATATTGAGCCCTCAAGGTTCCTGGTGGCATTGTTTGATAGATGCACCCAATGTATTGAACATAGGAAAGAAAGCATAGCTAGTAGAAAGTAAGAAAATGTGCACAGTTTCCTTACCTTCCGCCCTCTCTACCTTTCCCCTTCCAACAACCACTTATCTTGTCCACCCACATTCTAACCTCCACTTATCCCCACTTCATCATCATACACTTGTTCCATCATCATTATTTCCGTAGATGGTTACTTTTCCCTATGACCGTTATTCATTGCTTGACAAGCCAATGCTGTGCTATTCGTTCGATTATCGTCCCCACATGACCTCGACTGTGATTTATTGTCTTGCTGAATATATCTGGAGGGACAGATGGCAATGAAATTAAACAACCTAGACAATATGCTGAATTATTAAGGTGGCCTTTACGACATGTGTACTTGGCCCAAAGGACTAAGGAAAAGGAACTTATCCACCAACAGGCGAAGAGATAGAGGAGAACGCCAACGAGAATCATCAAAATTTACACACTATCGTTTTATTCAGATATATGCTATTTTTAATGAAATATTGTAAGAAGTCCAACAGTTTTTGAGTTGTGATAGATTTTGTATAAGTACATAGATTTAAGATCTATTCAAGGCTGCTTCTTGCTGGATGTAATAGAGAAACTCTATTTTTTAGTATTAATACAAGTGCAGACAAAGATTCTAATTTTCATTCATTTGAGTTATGTGTTTCCTCTGTGCTTCCATTTCCCTGAATTTCTTTATGTAATTCCTTGAAAAGCGATTGATTACCATTTAGTATTACAACTACTATGATCATGCTATACCAACAATTCATTAGGTAAGCAATTTTTCCTCTGTATTTACTGTGAGTAAAACAAGATCTGCTATCTGCGTGAATTACTGCATTTCATATCCTTTTCAAGGGTGCGTTCTCTACTTTTCTTTCACTGCAAACAAGGTGATATTCATCTGCAATTGATGCCTAGTTTTGTTTAATAGTTTCGTAATTATTTTTCACACCATTTGATATTATAATTGTGACCCAGACAAAGAAATACAACCTATGTACTGTCCTACTATTAATTTCATTTAAAGGTCATTTCTCATAGAACTAAAGGTAGATAAAGCACTCATTTAAAAAATTTTCTTTAAACACTCCTGATGCCTGACATTACTCTTCGACCCTTAGGATTAATCTTAGGAACAACATCTTTTTGGCCCCGTTGTCGGGGACAAAGAAACAAAATCATTTTCCTTGGGAAAATGACAAGGTAAATTTTGGTCTTTGATGGTGAACAAAGATTGAATACATAAGTAAGGCTTATTTTATTTTTCACCCGACGACTCCACCGTAGAAAAAACTGGCATTCGATCAAAGGAGTATCGGGAAAAACCCAAATGAAAAGAAAACTACACCAGTGTCAGATCCCAAAAAATTGTTGAAACCAAAGAGATATCTCAGACAGACTACTGCATCGACAGGTAATTTCTATCAACCCAGAATTACACAAGCTAACGTTAAGGTTCCCACTGAAGAAATAACTCCTAAAGAAAGTTTTGAACAAATTCATTCTGCAGAGGCATCAACTAGTAAACCTGAGGTTAAAATAAAAAATCCAGAGGTAGTCATTCCCAAGATAAAGGTTGAGATTGACTTGTCAGATACTTTTACTAGTGAGGACAAACAATTCCTTTTGACCCCCTCTGTCATTAACACTCTGCTGGTTCTCCCCTTTCTTGAAGTGAAGGTTTCTGTTTCCCGAAACCCTGAAGAGCACTTTCTATACCGAGATTCATCCCCTATCGCCTCTCCTATATATACAACTGGTAAGTTTGATAATCCCAACTCAAGTTTCCCTTTTACTCATCATCTAGATATTCCATCTCCTCGCGATATTTTTCCCGAACTTCATTCACAACCCCCCGAAGTAGTTGAAAGGTCAAAAGTTCAGTCTTTCAAATTTTTTGAAAATCTTCTTTTTATCCCCCTAAGTCCGTCTCCTAGGCTTTCAATGGCTGGTGCTAGAGGTACTGGTGCTGGTGGTGCCGAAGGTGCAGAAGCCAATGGACAAGGTCAACCCCCTAGAATCTTTGCCAAGGTAGCTGCTAGATATGCTCCCTTGGTCCTCCCGGATGTCCTCCATGATTTGCCCAAAAATTACATGAAGAACCTCCCCAAATTCATGGGAGAAGGAGATTTAACTGCAAAAAAACACATAGCCTTTTTTGATTAGTTTGCTGATATGCTTGGCATCAAACACGAGGATGTTTATTCAAGGCTGTTAGTACAAACCTTTGAAGGACAAGTGAGGAATCGGTTCATGGGACTCCCAATAGGTTCCAAATGATCGTATGTCGATCTAGAAAATGCCTTCCTAAGATAGTGGGGCGACAAAAAGGACCATCTTTATTATTTAACCGAATTCAGGGCTTTGAGAAAGAAAAATTCCGAATCAGTCCTTGAATTTATGCAGAGGTTCAATAAACTATATCACAAAATCCCAACCGAAGTCAAACCTTCTCAACCGGCTACAAAAGTAACTTTCACATGGGATTTTGATTATAACTTCGCTTTACTTCTAAGATAAAGGAGATCTACCACTTTATCAAGAATGCAAGACGATGCTATAGAAATTGAATCCAATACGATGGCATTGAGGAAATTGAAAACTAAGGTTGAGATGGGAACCAAAGAACCTAGGTGTTTCAAAGAACAGGCAGGACTCTCTGGATCTGGGAAATCCGCAGAAGAGAAAATGGATGAGATGGCCAAGATTATTAAACATTTATCAAAAAAAATTTCCAAGATGGAATTAGATCAAGCCAAACCTGATGCATACATTAGGAATCAATTCAGGAGAAACCTTAACCCTCATATACAACAAAGACAAGTAAAAAATGAATATCAAAAGATCCAAGCTCGGTTTAAAAATGGAATTTCACGCAGAGGGATGAAATGCAAGGTTATGAGGAGTTAGAAGAAGATATAAACAATCTTAGCGATGATGATCTTGAGACACACTTAACCAGACAGGATTACGAGAAATCTTTAGACCTGGAATCCCTGTTTAATAATGAGGAAAACATCAACAATATGGGAGACTCTACGTATCAAGGTCTCGCCGACTCAATAATGGCCGAACTCCAACATAAGTATGATTTAAGGCCCAAAGAGAAAAAATCTACAAATGTTCCACCAAAAAAGATTTTATCCTGAAGTAAAGAGAATGAGGCAATAATTGCCAACCCATCAAGTGAAACACAAGCTACCCAAACAAAGCAAGTTGAAACAAAAACGGTGCAAACTAAGAAGCTGAAAAATATCGAAGCAGAAGTTCAAACCAAGGAAACTGAGAAGACAATTGGGGGTTTCAATTTAGAAACTGAACTTAATAAAATTAAAATCCTAATGCCTCTGGTTGAACTTGCAAAAAACCCAATTTATAAAAAGCAAATCGCTAAAGTGATAAATTTTTCTGATGCTGAATGTCAAGCATATGTTATTAATCTGCAGGACGAAAGACCTACAATCATGTTCGGTCCACACATTGAAAATAATAAGGATTCTGTTGCTCCATTCTATATTACACTAACTGTGCACGACCATTTACTCCACAATTGCATGTTATATTCTAGGGCCTCTCATAATTTAATGCCTATAATTATCATGGAAAGGTTGGGCCTCAAAATTACCAGACCTTATCAAGACTTGTACTCATTTGATTTTAAAAAGGTTAAGTGTCTAGGCATGGTTAAATATTTGGTAGTAAATCTTGCTCATATCCTTGTGAAAAGTATCCTTATGGATGTGTTTGTTGCTGACATCTCTGCCAAGTATGACATGCTTCTATCCAGGTCTTGGGGTGCCAAATTAGGAGGATTAGTTTAGCTGGACATGACTTACGCTACAATCCCAATTTTTGGTGGGCAATTCATGCGACTGTACATAGAAACTAGACTGGCGTATACTTTAAGTGACCATCAAAACCCAAATAATTACCCAGTCTATGTTGCTGATCAGGACTTAGGAAATTGTATATTATCTATAGATGACAATTTTGAAGAATGTACAAAAGAAGAAAATAAAAAAATAGAAATGACAAAGAAAAACATAATGTTAGAGACAGAATGTGGAAAATGTTCTTTGATGGTGCCTCATCCTATGAAGGAGAAGGAGTTTTATTCGTAGCACCAAGTGACAAGTATGTTATTCCCTTTTCTTATATATTACAATGAGAGGTTGATTATATGAACAATGTCTGCGAATATGAAGCTCTGGTTTTAGGATTAGAAGCTGCAAGGAAGCTAAAAATCGAACATCTAATAGTTTATGGTGACACTGAGCTTATTGTAAAACAAGTAAAACAATAGTATCAGGGAAAGCATCCAAGGTTGATATCCTATAGGAATTGTGCTTGGGATCTTATAGAGAACTTCTTCTCATCCTTTAATATTCAATCTATTCCTAGGATGGAAAATCAACAAGATGATTTCTTGGCCAAGGCTGCTGCAACTTTCATACTGCCTACTGTCTTGAAACTGAAATATCACATCGAGATGAGACATAGACCCTCGATCCTGAACAATGTTCAACACTGGCAAGTGTTTGAAGATGACGAAGAAATCAAACAGTTCTTGGAAATGATTGATGATTTTTTTGAAACTCACATAGATCATGAAAACCAGAATGATCCTGCTTGGATTATGCAGGAAAGGGAGAACCCATAAAAATTCCAAGACAAAATTGCAAACCACAACATGCTATTGCTTAAGAAAAATCAGATCAGATTACTAGAGGCCTAATCCCCTTAGAAAGGTTGTTTGACTAGGATGACATACCTTTAAAGTCTACCTTACGACCTCAACCTGAAGAAGTTGAAGACTGTAATGTAGGAACTAATGAAGATCCCAAAATGGTCATGATATCAAATTACCTTCCGACCCAAATGAAGAGCAAGTACGCTGAGTTACTTAGGCAGTACAAAGATGTTTTTGCCTGGTCTTATGATGATATGAAAACTTACGATACCTCTGTTATTGAACATAAGATTCCTCTAAAACACAGTATTAAACCTTTCAGGAAGAAACTCAGATAGATAAATCCTATTCTCCTGCTAGTGATAGAAAGGGAAGTTAAGAAACTTCTCGATGCAAAAATCATCATTCCACTCAGGTACTTTGAATGGGTAGTGAATTTAATCCCCGTCAGAAAGAAAAATGGTGAAATAAGGATTTGTGTAGATTTAATAAACTCAAATCGGTCATCCCTTAAAGACAACTACCCACTCCTGAAAATGGATCATGTTCTAGAGAAGGTAGTTGGAGCTAACACGATTTCCATGATTGACGGTTTTTCCGGATATAATCAGATCGCTGTCCATGAAGATGAAATAGAAAAGATTGCATTTACCACTCCATGGGGAACCTTTATGTACGATAAAATTCCATTTGGTTTGATGAATGTAGGAGTTACTTTCCATAGACCGATGGATATCGCGTTCGTCAGTGAAAGAGACAAATTTGTTGTTATTTATCTTGATGATTTGACGGTTTTTTCCAACTCTGATGCAGAACATTTGCTACACCTTAGACAGACCTTCGAAAAATGAAGAAAGTTCGTTTTGTCTCTTAATCCCAAGAAATCACATTTTGTGATGCAAAAAGGTAAGATTTTGGGCCATATAGTGTCAAAAGAAGGGATCAAGGTGGACCCTAATCGAGTTGAGGCTATAGACAGGATTAATATCCCTAGGAACAGAAAAGAAATTGAATCTTTTTTTAGGAAAGATAAACTTTTTGAGAATATTTATTCCCAACTTTGCTGAAATAATCAAAATGATTACAGATATGTTGAAGAAGGAAAACGAAGTGAAATGCACTGCTGAAGCTAAAACATATTTTGAGTGCGTCAAGAAAGCTATAGGGGAAGCACCAATGCTAGAAAGTTCAGACTATACAAAGGAATTCTTAATCTTCTCATTCGCTTTTGAACATACTATTGCAGCGGTACTCCTGCAAAAGAACAAGGAAGGATTCGAGCAACCAATATCCTTCTTTATCAAAAGCCTTAGGGATGCATAATTAAGATACGATATACTCCAGAAGAAAACATACGCAATGATGAAAGCTCTCAAGGCCTTCAGAACATACGTATTACATTCCAAAATAATCGCTTACATGCCAACACATGCTATCAAAGACATCTTGGTTCAGCCAGACAATGATGGAAGAAGAGACCGGTGGTTGGCTAAAATTCAAGAGTTTGATCTAGAAGTGAAACCGTCCAAGCTAGTCAAAGGTCAAAGCCTGTCGAAGCTATTAGCTGAATCAAATTTCAGGGCACTCGGGATAAATAACCTTGAATCACACGAATCTCTCCTGGATATAGAAGAAATTGGCGATCAGACGCCTACTATTCGAATTGAAGATAAGTTTTCCACTTCTACTTGGTATCACGATATTGTTACATAAATCCTTACCCTTCAGTGCCCGAATGACATGATTATGTCTAAATAAAGGACTTTGAAGCTACACACAATTAAATACTGTATTATTGATGGCCGAATGTACTAGAAAGACCCTCTAGGTTTCTTGTTATGTTTCTTAACATAATCTGAAACAGAAGGTGTCATCGATGAATTCCATGAAGGAGTGTGCAGAGGACACCATGCCTCAAGATAAATAGTCTACAAGGTTTTAAGGGCTGGATATTACTAGCCAAAGTTATTTACCGATGTGAACGCTAGGGTCAAAGCCTGTAATTCATGCCAAATGTTCCCTGAAAAAAATAAGCTCCCTGCCCTACCTTTGGTCCCAGTAAAATATGAAGCCCCTTTTCAACAATGGGGCCTAGACTTCATCGGAGAAATCCATCCATAATCAAGTGCTCAACATAGATGGATTCTAACTGCTACCGATTACTTCACAAAATGGGTAGAAGCCATTCCAACTTGGAATGCTACAGATTCAGTAGTAATAAAATTCTTGGAAAAAAAAATCCTATCGAGATTTGGTTGTCCTTGGAAAATAGTCACTGACAAAGCTCAAGATTTTAAGTCTATGGAAATGATCAATTTATGCTAGAAATAAAATATTGTGTTAGGACATTCTACAACCTATTATCCTCAGGAAAATGGGTTGGACGAATCGTCTAACAAGAGCCTGATGACTATAATAAAAAAAGTGTTGACACAAAATAAAAAGGCTTGGCACATCCACCTAAAATATGCCCTATGGGAAAACCGAATTGGCACCAAGAAATCAAGAGGCATGTCCCCTTTTCAATTGGTTTATGGTACTGACATTGTCCTTCCTATCAATATTTATCTTCCTGTGATGAAACTCTGGTAGGATGCAAATGAAGAGATAAACAACGTTACAATAAGGATGAATCAAATCATTGAAGTTCAGAAAAATAGAGCCGAAGTAGACGATAAATTTCAAAAGTACCAGGATAATATGAAGGCCCTTTTTCGATAAAAAGGCTAAAGACAAGGAGTTTCTTCCTGGTGATCTAGTCTTAAAGTGGGATGCTAGAAAAGAAGATGCAAGGAAACATGGCAAGTTCAATCATCTCTGGTTCATACCATTCAAGATTGTGGCTACTGAGGAAAAAAACTATTTCTTACTGGAAAACCTCGATGGAGAAATCCTCGACGTTCCTTTCAATGGGAATTACTTAAAACATTTCATGCAGTTGTCATATTTCAGATTCCCATTGTATACATCGGTTTGGATTGACGTTCATTTTCTTTTTCAATTTGCAATTTTACCTTTCTTTTGTAAATCATCCAAGTCATTTTATCGTTTGTTATAAATAAACCATGTTTACTTGACATCATCAAAGGAGAATATAAAATCATTTGTATCACATACCTCTCTATTTTGCAGAATTTTCTGCCATTTAACAGTTCGTTCCTGTGCAAAATACTTACTTTTAAAAGAGAGATAAGGATGCATCAGAATCCGACACTCATTTTTCAAAAACATTCTCTTTCTCTCAAAATAGGTGATGAATTAATGATCTGCCTGATTGAAAATACAAAAGAAATTTGAGGTTTGAGCTCCTACCCTGCTAGTTCAAAGTAAAATGTTAAGGAAATATTTTCGAACATAAAGGGGGTTTCACCCATGATAATGTTGTCACCTGATCAAGAATCAAAGAAGTATAAAATTACAGCTAGAGTGTCACACTGATAAATTCTGAAGCCTTCTCTGAAATAAAAAGAAAAAAATGAAATAAAAATAAAAGAAAAAGAAAATAAAAATAAAAAGGGCTTGAAAGGAAGTTTAGAATCAATAAACATACTTGTGTGGGATTGGGATTTTTTTTGTGTCAAGCCCTATGGGTCCTCGTTCTGGTTATTTCGCCTATCCCCAAGATTTTATTCACTTCTGATTTTTTGCTACCTTTCCTTTGTCTTCATAGAAAGAAAGAAATCCACCTTGACTTTGAAAACTTAAAAACATATCTTCAAAATGAGATTGGGCGAAGATCTTTATGTTCCTTTGATTTTAACTGAAAAAAAGTATGTCAAGGATAATCCTGATAAGTTTAGCTCTTCTATCGGATTTTAAATTGGCTAATTCGCTCAAGGTCGATCCCTGAAAAATCAAAATACCTATAAATCTTCCCTATAGGCGAAGATGTATTGAAGATTAGGAGAAAATTAGTTTCAGAGTATACTTAAAAAATTGTTGACAACCATTCTTTTTAAATTTTAAACATATATCATCCCTTGTATGATACATACAGATTGATTGCCCCCACTTCAAAATATTAAAATATAAGACAAATGGTGAAACGAAATTCATAATTTGATTTTCCCCATCTTGTCCAAAGAGATGATGAAAGGAAATTCATGTAATGATTTCCCTCATCTCAACAAAATGCAAAGGTGCTAATTGAAGTGGTGAAAGGAAATTCAATGGGAGAAGTAGATAAATTCACTGGGGTACTAAACATGCTCCCTGGCAGTGAATCAACATCTATGATATATGTATGGCTGTCATACATATCTACATAACATACTATGACATCTAATTCTATTTTCGGTAATATTTACATTTTGAACCAACGCGGGATTCCCTAAATAAATTATTACATCTACTTAACCTTGATGCGAATGAAGTCGGTCGAAGTTTGATATTTTGGTTAAAGTTTTTTTGATTATCTTAAACAGATACAAACTCATTTTTAGGAAAGGGAAATTTTAAATAGTCTAACTTGAGATCAATCATTAGGTGTGTTTTGAAGGTTTTCTATGATTCGATCGAAGTTCATTTTTTCTGTGTATGAATAACTCATAAACGTGTTTTCCGAAAATGTGATAATGAATCCATTTTCCCAATAAAGGCACTCAGTCTACTGTTCTTCTATGTCTCACAGGGAGACAAAATCCCCAGATGGAGCCTATGTTGGAACACACACAATTTTGAACTTTTGAGCTTTATATTTTTCACCTCATGAAAATAAAATTTTACCCAAAGAAAGCAGAAATTGGGAAAATGGCCTTTTAATTTTAAATCAAATTCACTGCTGGTTAGTAAATAATAAGGCGCGCACGATATTCATCGTTTATGAGTTTCCCCTTTTGATCGAATGATCCTAGTAACCTTCGGAGTTCTGGAGCTGCTTGAGTTTCAAAGAGGTAAATTTCTAACGGTCATTTCGGAGCTCCGCGCTTGAAATGTTTCAATAAGTCTAAACAATAAAAAATACTAAACTCTGAAACTCGAAGGTAGCTGCTCGAGAATTTTCCTAAACTATTTAAAGACACAAGTAGTAGGACACATGTACCTTTTGAGTCTTTCCCGAGTTGACACGTGGCACCCGATTTTGACTTTTTCAATGGAGGATTCACACGTTTCCAAGTAACATGTGGCGCCTCTCTTTTCTAGACATGTCATCTAGAATGACATCAACTAGAATGACGTCATCTATACCATGTCACTGCGGGAGATGATCCTTCGTGAATTTAACAAAGAGTGAATTCACAAATCACCGAAGTATCAAAAGGCCAAAGTATCGAACATTTCAAAAAGTGGAAGGGTAAATTGAACGTTTAAATAACTAAGTTGATCATGATCAAGAGATAATTAATGACTCCGCAGTTCGGATTTAGGACCTTTCTTCTGTATCATATTCTAAAATTTCTGAAGTCCGAACTTTCGAAATACTAAAAGTTAGCACAATTAATTAAGACTTAAGATCAACTACAAGATAATTAATGACTTCGCAGTTTCGGGCTTCGGGAAGTTTCTTTTATGATATATTAAAAACCCCCGAAGTTCGAGCTCCCAAAACTCTTGAAGTTAATGCAAAGTTTTAAACACTATTAATTAAGGTTTTAAAAGTGATTATCCAAAGGTTAACCTTTTCGCAGATTCGAGATTCGGGAGGTTTCCACTCTTTCACATCTAAAAATCCCGAACGTGAACCACCGAAATATTGATGGAATTTATGACTAATTAAGGATAATGTCAAATGAGGATTGAGGATTTCCAGGTAGACATATCCATTAAATGTTAATAAATTCTTCATTAGTAAGGTTATACGAAGATCAATGAATCTTGTTTGAATAAAAGCACTTCAATTTCGAATTCATTTTCACCTTTCGCAATTAGCAGTTTTATCTATTGAAAAACTCACGGATTTTCTCTGCAATAGGTAACCTCACTCAGTTTCCTTAGAGATTATGGCACCACGGAAAATGAAAAAAAAACCCAATGTAGACATGATGTCAGACACTACTCCGCGAGCCACAAACACCGTTAAAACTTGGAGACAAGTTTCTGAGATCCTGGATTGTGAAATCATCAACTGCCCGGAGGAATCTGCCGAAGAAGAAGATGACACTTATGCAACTAAACTCAGACACATAGCACAATCAGAGCTGCACAAGATAGCTACACAACCGAGACTCATGCCTTATAAAAACATGATAAGATAGGCCTTGGAACATGTTGACGTTCATACCAGAAGCATCATCAATCATCAGTAGGTTGCCATCGACTCTTTTCGACTGGAACATCTGCAAGTAATGTATAAACTCTCTCCTAATCCTAAATATACTTACAACACCGCATTCATTCTAGAGTTCGAGCAGAAGGAATGCATCCAATACGACATGAGCGGTCACGATATAATTAGGTCGTAGTGGGGACATCTGGTGTTACGAGGAAAATCTCTCTATGGCTAGGGTGAACCACAACAGACGGAAATGACTGCAAAAATCAACTCTATTCCAACAATATGCTATATAAACCAACATGCAAGGGAGATAAGAAAGGGGCCTACCTCGTACATATGTTCGATGATGTCCATCGTTGAGCACTTCGACCCAAAGCTATATATTTGCAACAAGTTCTCAACAAACAAGCAAAACAAGCATATGGTGGCGATATAAAAGGTCAACACATTAGATAACACAATCCATCAATATACATAACAAATACACCCATGGATAATAATTCATATATTTGAAAGACATCAATTGGACATGAAGAGAGTATTTCTATTAATAAATGATCAACACAAGTGAAAATATTACAAACTTCTGTGTTGACATGGTTCAAAATTGAGAAACCAAATTCCTTCCAGCTGGGCCTCCACCACTTCAATCCTCCACCAAAGGCAAGCTCATATAAGGGAGATAATGGGGTTATCCATCAATAAGGGAAGAGATTGGGGGCTGAACACTGTGTTCAGACTTAAAGGACAAAGGGATGCAGACTCAGTATGAAGTAAACGATTTCTCCAGAGTAACTTTGCTCTCAAAGTTGAATTCTTTCTCCTCTTTCTACAATTCAGAATTGTCTTCTTTATAGCCTTCAAAATGCAACTGAAGGGCCGAGTTGGAATGTTTCTAGTATATGGAAGGCCAAGGATCAAATATATCCTATCATGACATGGTAACCCGACATTTAATTTTGATTTTCTGGCACAAATCCAGATGTACGCGGGCTGTAGTGGAGTGGCCTATGTATACGCTTGCTATATAGGGTGCAAGATGCACACAAGTGGAACAAATTATATTTTTGTCTTTGGACTTTAGTAACGGGGAAGATAAGTCTGCATAGGGAAATGGAGAAAGGCCCTCTATGCAAGATTGCATAGGGTGAGGCAAATCTTGCTCTAACATCTGAAGAAATTTAGAACTAATGCTCATGGTATGCATGCCACACCATCTTTATACACTCAAATGGTATATGTAGCTATGATGCTTTGTCGCCTGTTTGGGAAGAAGAGCCGTACGCATTTCTCGGTGGAATGGGTATCCATCATGAATGAAGTAGCTGAGGGTTACACTTTCAATTGGGCCAAAATGCTGTCAGATAACTTGGCCAGGGGAATTGCTGATCATAAAATAACAGAATCAAAAGGAAAGCCTGCCCCCTTTTACTTGTCGGCGTATATCATGGATGCCATCTATTTCATGACACTTTTCCCCTTGATGAACTGGAATTGGACTTCGACCAGTTCTGAACCCATTCATTTTTATCATTCCAAGCTATGGGAAGAGAAATCCAAGGATTTCTTTTATGAAATTTGTCACAATGTTGTAGTGCCTGTTCACATAGCCCTGTATGGTCACCCACCTCCCCGAATTTCAGACAAGATTATGGGAAACCTAGGAAAACTCGCAGATTGGTTCATTGAAGAGAATTTCTCCTACATCAGAGTTTTTGGTTGCTCGGTTCCTCCTCATGCTCTCCTACGATTTTTACCCTACATGATGGTGTGTAGAGAAGTTGCGTACCAGAAAGTGATGGGAGGCATCAACAAGGAGCTGAAGGCAGCTTAGAAAAAGGTTTGGCTGAATTTCCTTATTCAAGGTGGCATGTTTTCATTATTTGATTTTGGTCACTCCAAAGTTGAGGCCGTGACCCTGGAGGATGTCAAATTGGTTGACATCGAGTTCAAGAGACACGATCCACGTAAGATAGTGGAAAACCACCTAGCCCAGTTCAAAATGAAGAAATATATGCATGAGAAATCCTCGCATGACAAAATATTTAGGGGAGTCAGATCTTATGAGGAAGTTCAAGACATATTCCAAACCCTGCCCCCAGATCAAAAAACTAGTTTTCTCATCTTTCAAAAACACAAGCAAAACAATCTACCAAAGGTAGTATAAGGAGAGTCAATAGCCACTCCCCCTTCACAAGAAGCTATGCCTGTAGGTTCTGAATCAAGTCACTCTGATAAGAAAAAAGTTGAGGGAACCCCGAAGAGCTCGAAGGTGTTAACATAGAAATTAGAAGCATCATTGTCAGGCCAGTTAAACCCCTAGGCACTAGGTCAACTCAAATATTTTCTAAGGTAGGGACAAGATGTGCCTCCTTCAACACCAACTACTCCTGCTGTCACCTCAAATACAATAGAGCATCAATAGTCCACAGATATTTCTACTCCCATTACATCGCTAACCCCTCTACAAACTAGCTTCAAAAATCCTAATTCCAAAATTGTTTTTGTAGGTGATTTTAGCCCCATCTTTCCTGAAGAGATTCCTCCTTTGGATTTACTTTTTAGTAAGAAATGGAAATCCATCGTGAAAAGGGAATCACACCAGAAAGATGGAGTGATAATTAAAAGGTAGATAATGGTGTATGATAGGAATGACCGAGATGATATAGAATTTGCAAAGGAAGTTGCAGGTTCGTTAGGTGATTTTTCCATTGCCAATCAATGGTCTGTGGACAATTTGACCGAACAACTGCGATATAAGTGCCTATTTGTAGAGCACTTGCAAAATCAGATATATACCGCTAAGAAGACTATCAGGAACAAAATGAGTCAAGACTTCGAGCAAATCAGAGCTAATGATCGACAACAATATCAATAGCCTCAGGCCAACCTTGAGGATATCCATCTGTTAAGCCCTAATATTGGCTCATTACCCCTTAATTGGGGCATATTAAATTAGTAATGTTATTTTATTTATGTTGGCTTTATTCCATTAGCTTTAATTATACCTCCTAGTCTCCTATATATACCAAGGAGACATTTTCATTTGGAATCATCTTGTACTTGAACGTTTATGTGGGGTAAAAGGAGGTTTCCCCCTCGAAGAGGCTTATTATCTAAAATTATCTCTTTTTCAAGGAATTGAGTACTTATTTTGAGGTTTTTCTATGCTATATTGATATTTGGTTCTTAACATATGGTATCCGAGCTCAAGGTCTTGGGGTTTCGCTGCTACATCTGAGACACCTTGGAATTGGGTTTCGCTGCTACATCTGAGACACCTTGGAATTTTTGCTATAACTTTTTTTTTACAATGTTTTAGAAGGAACGGTTTGGAGGATATTTAGTAGACAGATCAAGGTACGTTGGGGTGAGATCGGAAGA
>CBVK0100352164.1:0-21419 GCA_900067695.1 Picea abies
GGAAACAACATGATGTATACTATCCATCCATGGGTGTTGTATCTGCATGTGCATTTTCCTTCATGTCCAAATACCTTCATAAATCTTTCGGTCCAAAACCCATGACTAGGGTTGACATCAATGACAACAACCAATCTTCCAACAATATGTGCAAACCATCTATCAATTTCACTCTTGATATAGATGTGAAGGTCAACCCTTGACGCTCTTTCTTGCTTATAGAAATAGTATATTGATCTAACTTCAACCCCTATGATTTGTGTATAGTAAGGGCCCATGCCATATTTAGAGGAATTTGATTATGATTTCCTCTTGTAACAAGTGTGATGGGAACAATATTCAAATTGTTTATGTTGAAAGGAACACCAATGTATTTATCAAAAAGAACAATAGTGAACATTGGAAGTTGGGGTGGCTTTGTATGAGGGCTATAGTAAATGTTTTGAATGTAACCAAGTGCACCATTAACTAAGTTGGCTTCAACCCACAAGTTACATGTCAACATGACAAATTAAGAAGGGCATAGAAAAACCTCACGTTCCAGTTGATCATCATTAACGCCAGTAATTTCAGCCTGTCTTGTATGCTCAACTATAGATCATGTAATTGGAGTATTTAGTGACTCTAACATTTTTCTATTATGCAAGGTGACCAAATCATTTGTTGGGAACAAGTGAATTGTTGAATGAAATAAACTCCTTTCCACTAGAGGCAAAATCATATAAACATGTGACATAAGAAGATCCCAATCATCAATAATGGTTTCAACGTTTCTTATATTATTCAAGAGTTTTCGAAAAGTGACTTGCCTTGGATGATTTTGTTACTATCGAAATACTGTATCCAAAGTAAAAACGATGTTGAAGTTTTCCATAAAACTTTCCCTATTGTATTACTTTCATACAAAGGATTATCTTTGACAGGAGGCAATTGACCAAGGTCACCCATGAGAATGATGGATCTACCACCAAAAGGAGAAGTTTTTTTATCTGGAAATGCTTCTCGTAATCGAGAATATATCTGTATGAATAATATTGGTCCTAAAAATCTCATTTCATCAATCAAAATATATCGAATATGTCTCATTTCTTCTTGAAATATTGCAAGAGATTGTCCTTGTAGTGGTCTCATATCTTTGATAGGAATTTTTATATCGGAGTGTTTTTTTTTCTCATGTATATTAAAAGCATCTATTCTCATCTAAGCGAGTAAAAGAAATGAACTATGGACATTAGCTACTAAAGAAGAAAGAACATGAAAAATATAGTGAATAAGAAAAGACTTTCCAATGCCAATAGTGCCTTGTATAATCATGTGAAGAGGTTCACGATGTTCAAATTCAATTGAGTGTCGTAATATGATCTCAAAGGCAAGTTTTTGTTTCTCTAAAAAGGTTGTTGGTGAAGGAATTGTGGGAAGAGAATTTTCAACAATATCACCCCTAGATTTGGAATTTTTTATAAAATCTATATATTTTTCAACAACATCATTTGAAACCATCGATTTCTCCCAATTAAAGCATATATCAAATTCCCTTAGACCAAGGGTTTAAAGGTCATAAATAATGATATTTTTTTGAGGTATCAAGCGTGAAAAAACTTTCCATTATTCAAAATCGTATTCAACAATGGTTTCTTGTTCATGAGAATCGTCATATTCTTCAGCGATATCAAAAGGTAT
Source organism: Picea abies (assembly GCA_900067695.1). Taxonomy (NCBI): domain Eukaryota; kingdom Viridiplantae; phylum Streptophyta; class Pinopsida; order Pinales; family Pinaceae; genus Picea; species Picea abies. Next base: position 1,681 of record CBVK0100352164.1, read on the forward strand.
AGGGGAACAATCAACAAGCGATGCTCGATATCAAAAATTCCGCCAATTTTCAATCATTGTTTCACTGGAGAAACCAATATCAATGGGAATATTACAAAATGGTTTGTACAAAAGTAACTCAGTCCAAAAAAAAGTCTCAAATTCATCAGAAGCCTCACTAGAAATATAATAAAAATGTGGACAAACTCGAACAATAGCATGACCATCTCTATGTCCAAGATATTGCTATTTCCATCAAAGGTCCAAGATATTGCTATTTCCATCATAGATAAATGATCAAGAAATGAGTTGACTTTGATATATTTGAAGAAAACTATCTGGAGATCAAAATTGATGGGGATAATTTGATACTTTCTTTAAAACCTTTCTACCAACATTTAAGGAAAATAATTTCCTACTACAAACTACAAGAGGTAGTTTCAATAAAAAATGACAAGTTTCTTATGCACCAATGTCATGATCAACAACGATTTTTGCAAGGAACCTTCTGTATGCACACAATATAGGAGCTTCTGAGCCAGTTTCATTTGAAATTCTAGTCAACATATCTTCGTAACTTTCTGATCTCTTTTCTGCCTTGGAAGCATACTTTGTAATATATTTCAAGACATCATGTCGAGAAACCACAGGCTAAAAATCAACATTAGCGTGCCACATTGCAAGAAGTTCAAAATTATGAACATTTAGCCTATCATCATTTCGTGTAGGATCGTATTTCTTTTTCCCTTTCTCATCTATGAAAAATATTGAATCATCACAAACCTCCCATGGATCATTGTATCGACATTTGAGAATATAACCTTTTTTTCGCAAACAAGAATCTACACTACACTGTGTATGTATTTGAACATAATTTAACAAATGCTCATAATCATCTTGAGCATTAGAAGAGATAATTTGTTCACTATTTAATAGTCATGGATCATCATTTAATATTAAAGGAACCATTATTTTTCATTGATGAATATCATGTGGATTCCATGATGTTACATATTTATCAAAGAATGTCTTTGCAACATGCACATTAGAATGGTTTGACCAATCCAATGTGTCGATGTTTGGTGCACCTTCCAACCACGAGAAACCATGTATGTGGGCTGAACATCTATGTTTCCACTCATACAAAAAAACAAGTATATATATTATATAAAGTTAGTATACATATCTAGAGGAGTACAAGAGGAATCTGAAGGTAAACAAAAAAGTGGAAATCCATCAAAAAAAACCTGTACCAAATGTCTTTATCTTTAAGATATTTTTTTATGACTTCATCCTCGAAGATTTGAAATATTTAATTCATATACATGGAAAAAATATGCGGGTACTCGATGACATTTTCAATTTTTTTACGATGTTCATTTAAATGACGAGAATCTGCATTTTTGGGAAGCTGCACTCAAGGTAAAAAACAATGTTGGACAACCGAATTGAGTAATCATGTCAATGAGTTCATCATGCAACTTTTTCCAATAGGCCCTTGTACCTCAAAGAGTAGAACCAAAATGCATCATATGCTCAACCAACTTATTGTCAGGTAATTCAATGAGTTGTTTCCGCAAGTCTAGAATTATTGTAGGTGAGTTATCATGTACATTCTTCTTTACAAATACAATAGTAGTTGCTTGGCTACGATGGTGCATAATCATGTTCAATAAGAAATAGTGAAGCCTTGGATGGCTTCCAAATCTCTGATCAAAGTATCTGAGAAGATGTAATCCATATTCATGCAGTTGAATATTACAAATATGAGGATGCAACCGATCAACCTCACCAGTGGGGAATAATGTGGGGAAAGCCATGTCCAATAGCACTTCTGTGTTATATTCATTAATGAGAGACAAACCAATGTCTTTCTAGTCCAATCATTCAACATGTGAGGAATCTGCATTTTGAATAAATGTTCTTATTTCTTCCATTTCTCTCCCTTCATTGGGTATTCGAGCAACAAAAGATGAAGGATGAGAATGAAAACGATTAGGAGCCAACTCTTGAATATCAAAAACATTACTCTATGTTTCTTGAATATCACACTCAAAATATTTAAGCCTACTTGACACATATTTTGGCCTTTCAGGGAGAGAAGAAAGTGAATCCATGTCGATTTGAACATCCCTGTAATATTTGTTCATTTGAATTTTGTAACACAATGCATCCAAAAATCGTGATCTCTTTACATAACATTCATAATGTTTAGATTTTTCACCATGTCTCCTAACAATGAGGATGTCAATATCTTCAACACGTCATGGAAGGTTTATTGCAATCATGAAAATATCTTGTGGAAATCTAATTGTGTGACCACTATATTTATGTTTCCCACCACGAGCATCTGTCACTTGCAGTGTTGGATTAATCCTTTCTATCAGCATCTCTTCAACTTGGGTAAGAACATTTGGAACATGAGGTTGGTCACCTGAATCCATGTTATTGAAATGAAAGAAATGATGGGAGCCTCGCTCATATTTTCACCTTTTTCACATAGGACCTTGAGAACCTCTCAAAACTTGGATTCCAGGATAAGATTCATGACAAACATGACACATTTTCACAATGGAGAGGCTACCAATCTTAGCTCGATTTTTTTTATGAACTTAGATCATGTGTATATGAAAATGATGGAAAGAAGGTTGATTCACTTGATGGATATGAACTCTAGGCAACATAGCATGTTCAGGACCAATGTCAGACGCCCTACCCAAATTTGGGCCAAGAGGAATTGTTGCATTGCTTCCAACATTTCTTCCCCTTGAATTTATGGAGTGCATATCTCTATTTTGATTGCATTGAATGGTTTCCTGGTAGAAAAGATATAAAAATGTCAATTTCCAACTTACTAACTTAGAAGAGAAGGGGAAAAAAAAAGTAATGCAAATGATGAACATTTACAATATATTGTGAATAACATGGTCCTGGTTCACCTGGACCAAGGTTATGAGAAGGCTCCCCTTGGGTTTGAACATGTGTTGTTGGAATATATTTTTCGTTGATTTCTATACCTCTATTCGAATGGTTAGTGTGTTGCAAATAAGGAGAAAATAAAATGTTAATTTACTAATTTTAGTAATCTATATAACGGATCTTGATGCAGAAATGTGACTATGAATTATGGCACTGGAATACCTTAGTTGTTCCAAGTGAAATAGTTCTAATTGATTCTATTGGTGGAAGGATATTTTCTTGAAAATTTGGGAAAGGATACACAGATCCAACAACAATAGGTAAAGGTTTCAAATTATCAACCAAATTGGCAAGAAAGTTATTGTCACCCACAAATTCAGATGGCCCTGTATTTTGAATGTCTTTGAGAACTCTACCATGAAGGTTTTCTAGCCTTCCTTCATACTGCAATATAGGAGTTCCATTTGTAGAAGACTGAGGGTTGTCATTTGAATCTAGGTTTTGAACATGATCATCTTTTGGAATATCATAAGTTTCATCAATGAAGACAACATTGTTATGAGATTATGGAACATAAGAAATATTTAGAGTATGAAAAGATTGTGGGAAATAAACATCAAGAGGTATTGTTTTTTGCATGATAGAAACTAAACTTTGATACTTACGACTATCAAGAAAATCATTTTCAATATTATTTCGATGATTCTCGTATGATACAAATCTCTTCTACGTTGATTTATTGCATCTTTGTTTTGTTGATACCGTAAATGACGAAGTTCTCCTCTCACATGTTGTCGGATAACGAGTTTGTTTCGTAATACGTTTACTTGTGCCTTCAATAGAAATTTCTACGAAAGGAAAAAATACACCATGATTAACTTGGCATATATTGTGCCTTTAGTAAACATTTATACAATAGGAGAAAAGGAATAATTATTAAACATAAATACGAAACATAAACAAATGTCAATAGGAACTATATATACAATTGCAATTATAAAAAAGTGGGGGAAAATGGTGAAATATTTATATCAATCCATACGACAATGATATGAAAGTGAAATTTATCACAATTGATAATGGAATATGACTATTTCTAAAACAAGTAGAATATAAAATATAAGCCGAATTATGGAATATGAAAGTCAAAAATATGAAAATGTATAAAGGAATATGAATATGTGTAGGACAAGTACAACATGTTTGATAATATTATCAATTATTTATTATAAGGAAAAGTAGACTAAGATAACAAATCTATTCCCAATGGTGGAATGTCATCAACAGAATCCATGTTTGGAAGTAGTTGGAAATAATTTCCATTTTCAATCAGATCATTGCATTGGTATTGAAATGGAACTCTCAACCCAGATTTTTGTAACATGGATACATTTGTGATTTTTTTTGGGACATAGGAGTTGGTCATCAAATCACAGAACATGAGTGGAACTTCATTGTTATTTTACATTAGCACTATCCCATCCACTATTCGAAATGGAAGATATCGAGGACATTTTATATTTATGTTTGTTGAAAGGTGTTGCAACAAATTCCATTTGAATCACCATTCATCCTCAAAAGACTCCAAACTGTGTTCAACAGATGGTTGACCAAATATAAAATTATCCACTTCTTCAATAGACCAAACAAAGGTGGAACATCACTAATGAGGCATATAAGTTGGTTATTGTATAATTCCAATGAAATACATCGTATGTCTATGATTGGAACAAAAGAAAAACCCCACTGAGTATTTAAAACATCAATCCAATATACAGTGTACCCATAGTGGGGCTAGTCTTCATAATCTTTGTCCAAATACAATGAATAAATTTTACTTTTATAGACCACTGCCTCTTTTGGAGGTGTAGTGCCACCATAAGAAATGTTTGTACTCATCCACACCCTATCAAGGCTACTACAAATGAAATACTTTGATTGCATGTTTTTCGAAATACGTTTCAAAACAACCCATTCATATTTTCTATCACTAACATTTTCCAAGAGTGTAAAGAAACCCCAGTCTCCAACCCATATAGAACCTATGTTTTTGAATGACTTCATAAATGGATTCATCACAAAGAAATTCTTTGTAAGGGAGAAAACTGTTGGTAAAGATAACAAAATCATCGATCGAACTGTGCATTCAATTGTGTAGCTAGAATCTATAAATGGCACATGAAAACGACAAACACGAGCAATTTGATGAAGGTATCCTCCTAGGAAGTAACCTTTCTCACCATACATAAAAGGAATTAGAAAACCAAATTCATTGTAGGAAAATCGATGGAAATGCGTGAGGAATGAAGGGGTTTGTAGAATAGCATAATGCGGGAGGAAAACCTATAATTTATAACAGACATAAATTAAATTTGAATTACAAAGGACATAAATTAAACCACACCTAAATTATGACCTAAATATATAAACGAAAACATGCATAATAGAGTTTCTTTGCATCACAAAATTTTACTATAAAAAATTGACAAAATGTTAGAGATATGTTGTTGTTGTGTACAAAATTGACATAATGTTAGGAATACATTGTTGTTTTGTTGTGTTAGCACTCTGTAAATTTGTTTGATTGATAAAAAAATGATAGAGGTAACCTACAAACCAACTTTAGAGATGGGTACTAGCCTACTCAGCTCATAGAGGGATCTCTCATGTCACTTGATGTTTCTTTGGCAATCAATGGCTACATTTAGTTTGTTTTTTTATTTGTTGGCAAGGAAGGGGAGGGACACTTAGGGCTATGGAGTCAAAATTCTAAAATTGAATGAAAACACTGACTGGCTGGTAGAACTCTCCAAAGGATAAAGGCTAAGCGAGACGATGAATTTGAGTCATAAATTGTAGTTTTCAGAGTGTAATAAGAAAAAGGAAACAAGTAACTTCCTCATAGAATTAATTAAATTAATTCTGAATTAGTTATGAGGAATTTCACATAGTTTTAATTGTTAAATCTCGAGAGCATCACAAGTTGAATTCTGAGATTTTAACTATCCAATTTGAACAGAAGAAAGTGAAAATGGAATTAAAGAACACAGAAAATACATACAACGAGAGGAGACAAAACTCATATCACCACCATTAGAATATTTTCACAGAGACTTCAAAATCTTATGCATATGTATTCAATTTTTTTTCATAAAATTATAATTGAGTTCAGAATAACTAAAAGGTGTCCTTGCACTTTTGCCAACATTGATACATTTGGAACATCTAATGTTTATACAATTCGAGTTCCTTTCAATTAGAAAACGATTACAATAGATGAACTGAAATATTTCATCTTCTAAAACTGACTACAATGATTACAACATGGAAGTTTCATTATGGGAACCGATTACAATGATTAATAAAAAACGTTTCATGAACCAATGATTGATTCCTCTGACTCTTCAAATTCTTCTCTTTCCATTTGTCCCGCTTTGGTCCTCTGTCTAATCTTCCATTTTGGTGACACTTGGGTGCTACCTGTTGGTTCCTGGAAAACTGCACTTTGTTTTTCCCAACCGCACTATCTCGTTCCACTGCAAGTCATAAGGAATGTCCTATTCCATCATCTCTTTGATTAGGATCTCCAAGTCAATGCAAGAGGCATATATCATGACTGGTAGTCCAATATTTACTGTCTTGAATTGATTCAATATCTCAAAATCTCTGATCAAATATTCCACCAGGGTTGCCCATTTCAAGTTCTCCTCCAGGCTTTCAAACTTGGAATGATCCCTTCTGCATTGGCCAAGGTGAGAGTTGCATTCCTATTGATCATACAATTTTCCTTTGCCATTCCAAAATGGTGGGAGGCCTTTGATGAACAACTCTCCAAATAGATATTTGAATTCTTATATACTCAGCTCCATCAATGTGGCCTTGGTCTGGACTGATTTTAGCAGGTTATGCTTGGCAATGACCCTCTTGGCCCAGATGATCAATGTATTCCTATATTTGACCCAAATGGTCTGAAGTTCTGTAGTAGGGATGGAATTTAGCATGTTTATATAATTTTGAGCCCACTCTAAAGGTTTCTTTGCTAGGGTCTCATTTACAATAGTACACCTACTTCTCTCTGTGATGGACATGCTATATTTTCTATTGATGAAGCTCAAGTATACCCTGAACTTGGCAGCTTCATCAACAATAAAGTCCCAAATGATGTGTTTGGCTCCTTGCAATAGTCCTTTGCCTCTCAACCTTTTTTTCATCTTGTCCACTATTTCCTGCAAATCTTGATTCTCCTTCTGGACCTAATCCATCCTCTCATCTTTTGTTTTCGTTTCTTGCTTCGATTTTTATATATCTCTATTGCACCTCTTTTGTCACCTAAATGAGAAAAATAATGGTGCTTACAAGCCTAGTTGGGTCAGATAGGAAAGATAACAGTAAAGGAAAGGGTTAGAAGGATAAAACATAAAAGATAAGAAAAGAATTAAACTAAGAATGATAAAAACAATTAAACTATAGTGCATAAGAACATAAGAACAAGAAACAAACAAGACTCATGCCACCAATGGAAAGGATTGTATTAGTGGAAATAAAACACCAAAGAGTAAGGGAGATTTTGGGCCCCCTCTTCCTCCAAGGGAGGGCTCTTGGACCCCAAAGATTGAGCTCTTCTTACAAATGAGGAACTAGAATGAAATGGTGAAGAGAATCCAAAGCAAATTCATTCTAAAGGTGATATGAATGGATAAGTGCAATGGTGCTAGCATACTCTTGATGAGGAAAGAGGATCCTCCAATAGAATATCAGCAACATAACAATACAAATGAATTCCTTGAAAATGTAGTGCACCCATGGCCTCCTTTTATAGCATAACTTTGAGGCATTATAAAACCAACTTTTAGTGTGAACAAGGGGTCATTTAGGGCACCCTTAGGTCTTTGACCAGCCACCCAGTTGGATTCAGCCAAGATTTGGATGTCAAATCGAATTGGAAGCTGAACCAAAAGTGAGTTGGGAGGCAACCAATATCATAAATGCATCATTTTGAGGGATGTGTAGTTTTTTGTGTCCACAGTCGCGCATTTTGCGCATGTGCACTTTTTCCTACGTTTCTGAATGGTGCATGTGCGTGCAATCCCTGTGTAGTCTTAGCGCATTATGATTTTATTGTTGATTGTATAGTTTTGGGCCTTTATGGAAATGAATTTTTGGTGCATGGGTGAACTAATAGTTGTTTGGAGATGTTGGATTCTTGTAACAACTTGCAGATGAAATTTCAGTGATAACATATGCCCCCTGATGTGTGAGGTTATGAGCATATGTATAGCCGAAATACATCAATGTTTCTTCTACTGATAGTACTTGTGTAAGAAAGAGCATTGTGAGTATTATCAAGAGCGATCCATTGGAAGGAGAGGGGGACCTGTAGGACCCAATCTTTTCCCAGCGTGCGGGAAAAATAAAGTTGTGTACAAACGAGGCAGGCATGTCCCATGCTCGTGTTATGTAACTCAAAATACAATGACTGAAGTTGTTGTGGGTGTAGATCACTGCAGCACCATCTGGGGCGGTTTGATAATAACAGAGGAAAATTTTGATGGTGAAGAAGCTCTGAAAAAGAAGGATACTTGTGGGAAATGTCGATAAATGTGCAGACATTGAGAGTCTATCAAATTTCAGAGGACTTCTGCTAAGATAAAACAACTGCAATAGTCGCAAAGTAAGACCCACCGTAACATGAGATAGTGTTGAAGTCAAACATTAAGGGGGTCAAAGATAGTAGAGAACAATGGTGGTTTTCCCTGTGCCATCTGAGACTCCTCATTGTAAAGGTAATCAGAGTCAAGATACGGTCGCCCTTCTGGAAACCGTGTTGATGTCGACAAAAAGAGAAACATGACTTCCCAAAGCAGAGGGCTTCATGGAATCCACTCATATAAAATCAATAACTAATGAGTAACATGGACGAAGTCTAAGAGTAGTGAGACTCAAGACTGTCATTGGTTGGGGAGAAATGTAAAGTGCCAACAACTGTGAAGTTGAATCTAGTGTCAAGGGGACAACAAGATGAGGGTAAATTGTGCCAAAGGCATGACAAAATGGATAAAAATAGAGATCAAAAGGTGTATGGGTTGTAGGATACTCGGGGTTTATGGATAATGTCATTGATTTCAAGAAGTGAAAAATTCCCCAACCAAGGGTGACAAGGGTTTCTTTGTCGGGGAAAGGAAGGTCACTAAAGGCGACAACAAAAAGCTATGAAAATGCAGAAAAAGTGTTTGTACAATTACCAAAAGAATAAAAAATAAGTTGGGATAACTGTGCGAATACAGAAATGGGTGCCCCAGTGTAAGATGTCTTGGCCTGATGAGGGTGCAAGCTGCTCGAAAAACAAGTGGAGGGTGGGGGCCCCATAGGCGGGTTTTTGTATTAAGGAAATGTATGGAGGACATTCTGTAGATGGGAAAATTGATGGTGGGTGAAATGGATGGTTAATGATACTGCGGAGGTGCGGTCAAAACTAGAACCCTGATGAAGTAATCTAGGAGTCCATTGTTTAGGCTAGCAAAATGAGGAGAAGGGGTATGTGGCTAGTTCTCGACGATGCGTAAAACTATCAGGACTCCAATCCATAAAGGGTGAAAACAACATGAGTTTCAAAGTGTCAAGGGGACTATTGATGTGAAAACTCATGTGGGGGAGAGTTCTACCGAGTGTCAGGACTGAAATGCAGTGGAGGTGACAATACTGCAGAGCCGAATATAGAGATCTTAGAGGAAAAGATCGGAGGGTGTGATTGGGAGATTCATTTTGATATTCAGAGGGAATGACTAGATGCCAGTGTCAATAATATACCTGGAAGGATACCACTGATGTGTAATGATCAAATACATGCACACATGAAAATCGAATACCCAACGTGAACAATATCTGAAGAGAAAGATCATATAACAATTATTCAATAATATGTGAATGTAAGCATGCGTACCTGAGAGTTAGATGAGAGCAATTCCCCCCAAGGGATGAGGATGGAAAGTGGCTCAGGGAATGGAATGGTGTAGGTGACGAGGTCCCGATCCCGTGGCTGAAGACAAATTGAAAAAAGGACACCCCGAGCTCCCGAAAATGAGTCTGGAAGTTTGGAAAAATGGACTATATATAGTTGTAGGGCCCATAATGCCACCTCATTTGTATCTGTTGTCTTATTGAGTGGACAAGTGATTGTAGAGGAGATTGGGAGATTCTGGGAGATCGAGGCAGTCGAGTCAAGATCAACGAGCTTCAAGTTGGTTGTCATATCCTTTTGCATAGAATTAGGGTTTCCATTTTTGGGTAGGGCCTATATGGAGGGTCGTATAGGGGGTTTGTTGGGTGTGGGCCCCCCAGTGCACGGGAGATCGAGAAATGTGCATGCATGGGTGCACGCCTTTAATTCGGTTGTCCTCCCATGGGGGCTCCCTAATGGGGAAAATAGGTGCGCATGGCATGTGTGCCTGTGTAAGTCACAACAATTCATGCATGCACGTTTGTGCCCCTAACAGTTACACATGTGTGCGCAACTGTGTAGTGAATAAGCATGCTAGGATATGTGCATGTATCTATGATAGGGGTGCATGAATGTGCCTCTGTATGGCCGACATTCGTGCATGAGTGCATGACTGGTGCGTGCTTGTGGGAACAAACAGTCGTGCCTGTGAGGCAAAGCTGAAGGGTGTAAAAACTTATCTTTTTTGTAGATTTTGATGTTTTTATGGGTTATGATTGTTGATCAAGTGTTGTATATGTGGATGCAAGTGATCATTTGGATGATGTCGGTTCACTGGAGAGAGAGAGAGATTGGTCACTCTTTACGGAGGCAGTGACCAATGAGGAGATGACGGTCTGCGATACTTTGGCATCTTGTGGTCTGTTGACATTCTTTGAGTGGCCCTTGATACGGGCCCGGGAGTACCTCTTGCAGTTCTTGATTCAAATGTGGAGTCCGGATCTGCATTGCTTTATGGTGCAGGGTGAGTAGTTGGCCTTCACTGCGGTGGAGGATATATATTTTATGACTGGGCTCCCTTTTTGGGGGAGTCCCTTACCAGCGGAGCCCATAGAACCTAGGGATGGGTAGTTGGTTGTCTTAGTTTGGAGGTATTTCATGAGGGAGAACTTCATGTCGGGCTCCATGGTGAGTATTGGGGTGATGGATGCCCTTGTTCATCGTTGTGTCCCAGCAATGTTTGTGAGATTTTATGGGTCTCTTGCGACCCAACGGATCAGTGGAGGTTAGCTGAGGATTATGGAGTAGGCACTGGCCGATGAGCATTTTTCCTAGGGTGTGATGCTCCATGCCAAGATGGTGGGGCAGCTGGACAGGTGTCGTATTGCTGACTCGGGGAATTGTTTCTTTGGGTCTATTTTGGTTGCATGGTTTTTGGAGAGGGTGTCAATATTGCACCCTAAAGTGTTGTTGGGCGCACCTAGTGTGCGAGAGCCACGATTGAGGCAGTGGTCGACGATCCCGATTCGTCATGGTGGTGGAGAGGGTGGCCATTACTTCACGGTCGAGGTTGCACAGGTGTGGTGGTAGATGTCGCAGATCATACTGCAGTATCCATATTGTGGGGTGGACTTCCGGGGTGATCCGGAGATGGTGTTACCTCCAGGAGAGGTGTTCGACCGCAGAGGTATGATGTGATTATTGATTATTTGATTTTTAGTTAGTATAGCATGCATGTTATGTATAGATGGATGTTGATGCTATCATTTGTGTGTTGTATGTGCAGATGTGGGACTGCACGGGTGCGAGGTTGAGTTGGTTAGGGCACCGGCTCGTTAGGGGCTACTGAGACCTCTGTGGGAAGAGTCGTGGGCAGGAGAGTAGTGATGGCATGATGATGCTAGGGTGAGGCCCATTGATGATGAGAGAGAAGATAGGCGACATCGTTTTGATGACCCTGGTGCAGGGCCATTGCATGCTCATCCGGCAGAGGCCGGGGGAGAGTTTGAGGATAGTTGCCACTGCTTGGAGGCACTACTACAGGGAGTTCTTGAGGGCATGTGGTCACAAATCCTGGACAAGGGAGTCCTAGAACATTGTGTGGGTGTTTGGGTGGCATGGAGGACCATGGTTCAGAGAGAGGCTAAAGCGAGGGCGGTGATGACTAGGAGACTACCTCCAAGATCCAAGGGACCCCTAGTTGGTGGGGCCCCTCCTCCAGAGAGATGGCCAGGTGGAGGATCTCTAGAGGCACCATGAGTTATTCTATGTTTATGTATTTTTGTACCGATATAGGCTGGTGAGCCCATTTTGTATGTGGTGAGGTGACACCATTTTTGTATCTATAGGGGTAAGGTGTTTCACCTACCTATGAATGGTAGATTTTGTATATTAATTTTTGTAAACACTGATGAGACATTGACCGATATATATATATATATATATGGATATACATTTTGGGATCTTTGTGGTGTCCTCATGTGTTGATGTATTTTAGTGTTTTTTTTATGATGATGTCTAATTTATATGTTGCGAAAGATTATTGATGTGTGATGTATGCGTACTGGTAACTTGATGTGATAAATTCCAATCTAACACTAGGTTATCCATGTTATTTGCTATTTGATTATGTTGTCTTGGAATATGTGTAAATGTAATGGAATCAAAATATTGAGATAAAAGTCTAACTTGCAAGTATTTGCGAAAGAGGCAAGGATCGCGGACACGATACACATTGTTGAGTTGGAGGACGATGAGTTGGGAATCTAGTAAGATGCTAAGGTGATGAATATGAAGATGGCAGGCCTCAGTGAGGAGGCCAATGATGGTTGTGTACTCTACTTGGTTATTGGTTGTTGAACCCAAACATATGTCGTTGGAGTGGAGTAGTTCATGCGAGGGTGAATAGATGCCCCAAGCGGCCAAAGTGAGATTCTGTGTCCAATGGCTAGCTCTATCAGAATAATTGATGTGGCAGGCCAATGGAGGAGGCATCTATCAATAACATAAATGGTATATTAGACATGAGGTATGGGAGAAAGAATATTAAAAACTCTACAAAAAAAAAAAAATCCTAGTGTTCTTTAAGTACAACCCATTGACGGGTTCTTTGAGAGGGTGGCCTTCGGGAGAGGCCAGAATGTATGTGACTTTAGTGAGGAAATTTTGGATGATGTAAGGTCCATGCCATAGTGAGTCAAATTTTCCATGGCCAAGGGTATCGTGAGCAATATCATAAGAAAGGACAAGGTCGCCTTCATTGAATGAGCGAAGGTTGACATGGCAATCAAAAGTGGCTTTAGACCATTTTTTGGTTGCCTCATTATTCTGTAATGAAGATCATGGATCTTCATCCAGGGATTCTAAGTTCAGAAAACACTACTCCATTGGAGCAGTGGCAGGTAATATCTCAATAGCGGTGCATAAGGTGGGAATTTCGCACTCAATGGGAAACGTGGCCTCAACCTTGTGGACTAGATGAAATGGTGTGAAACCAGTGGCATTTTTCACTATCGTGCAATAATCCCAAAGCAAGGAAAATAACATATGGTACCAATTGGTCTTATGTTTGTTAACCATGCACTACAACATGGTTTTGAGGACCTTGTTGACCACCTCTACCTATCTGTTGGACTGAGGGTAGGATGGGGAGGAAAACTCGTGGGAGAAGCCTAACCGAGAGGAGAGTTTGACAAATATCTCATTCTCGAAGTGTTTCCTGTGATCGAAGACTAGCTGTAGTGGGACTCCAAAGAAGGAGATGACATGGTTGAAGAAGAAGCATGTTGCGGTGTCAGCGGTGTAGGCATGGCTTCAGCCCACTTGGTGAAGTAATCGACTACCATGACAATATATTTGTGTCCATTGCTCGATGGAGGGTTTCAATTCATGAAGTCTATGCCCCATTTTCAAAAGGGGTCGACAGTAATGACTGGCTGTAGAAGAGAAGGTGGTGCTCGTGCTTTGTTGGCATAAAGCTGACAGTTGTTACATCACTTCACAACATTGATGCAATCGTTAAACAATGTAGGACAAAAATAACCGGCACAAATGAATTTTTAAGTGGTGGACATTCCTAAGAGGTGTCCCCCGCAAGCACCACTATGGCAGTTGTTCAAGACTCGATCAGCCTCATTGATAGTCAAACATTAGTGGACTACAATTTCGAACCTGCACCGATATAAGATATCACCGATAAGTAGGAAGCAGGGGGCCTAGTGATGAATACGTCAATGATCGTCTAGGGAAAGGTGGTTTATAAATTTTTGTGTTCGGAGGTAGACAAGAAGATCGTCATACTATCGGTCATCTGAGGGGATGTAGAAGAGATGTTCGTCAGGGAAGTTGGTATTGACGAGGGTACTGGTAGTATAGGAGGGAAATTTCATAATGAGTTTGGCGAGGACAAGGGATTTCTTGTTCCTGGGTGTTGAAAATTCAAGGTCTTACTCCTAAAGGATGACGATCCATCGAGCAAATTTTCCATTGATTTTTCAGTGGCTAAGTAAGTAGTGCATTGGGTTGAAATCTGCGACAACTTTTGTAGTTTGAAGAAAGATGTAATGGCGCAATTTCTGGACAACGAGGACAACTGCAAGAGCCAGTTTTTCTTCGTGGTTGTATTTCAGGGGTATCCCTGGAAGATTTTTACTAATGTAGTAAATGACATGCTTATGATCATCATCCCCTAATTGGATGAGAACTCCTGCTACTAAGACAGTTGAGGTTGAGATATAGAGGATGTAGTCACGACTATAGTCGGGTGGACTAATCAACATGGCATTGGAGAGGGCCGTTTTGAGATCATCAAAAGTGTTTTGGGCATGTCTGTCCCATTGGAATGGGATATCATGACGTAAGAGGTGAAGGAAACCATGTGCCCGCATGGCATAATCGGGGACAAAGAGTCGTAAGAAGTTAGCTTTGCCTTGTAGGCTCTACAATTGGCGTAAATTCCATGGTGGGGGAATTTCCGTGATGGCTTGGACCTTGAGGGGTTCAACTGTAATGCCACGTTAGGAAACGATAAACCCAAGGAGGTGAACAATAGTGACGCAAAACACCCACTTGAGGGGATTCAAGTGGATGTTGCATTTACGACACCGTTGGAAGATTATTCATAAATCACTAAGATGTTGAGTGCATTTTTTGGAGAGAGTGGTGATATCGTCCAAGTAGGCAAGAATGATTTGAGCGAGATCATGAAAAATGTATGTCATGGCATGTTGGAAGGTGGCTCCTGCATTCTTGAGGCCAAAAGGCATGACATGATATGAAAAAGTGCCCCAGGGGGTAGTGAATGCAGTTTTGTACTGATGGACTGGGTGGATTTGAATTTGGTTGTAGCTAGAGAAACTGTCCATGAAGGACAGAGCCTCGTGACCGACGCAATCATCGATAATTTGGTCAATAAAGGGCATTGGAAAGTTTTCTTTGGGATAGGTGTGATTGAGATCATGGAAGTCTGTACAGACACGGATAGTGCCTGAACCCTGATGGGGTTGGAGACCCATGATGTATATGTGATGGGGTATATGAACCCTGTAATGTATAATTTGTCAATTTTGGCCTTGATGGCCACTGCTTTGGATGGGTGTAATGGACATTGTTTTTTGACAGACAGGTGTGATATCCGGTCAAGTGTTGATACGATGTTCGAAAATAGAGGGATCAAGTTCGGGCATCTCTGTGTATGACCAGGCAAAGATGTCCTTGTATTCCTGGAAGATAGCTTTGTAGGCAATGATTTCTTCAGAAGAGCATGTGGCACCAATGGTAATTTTTTCTATGACTTCAGACTTGATGGAAATATCGATTTTGATGGTGGGGGGAATATTGGCCATATTTCCTTCTTCGAAAGCATCGGGGGCAGGGATAGGGTTTGAAACAATCTATATGCCCTAATGGGAGAAAATAATTGGTTTCAACTACGTATATGGGGTTTTGGTTAGGAGGCCCGACGACTTCTTGTGAAGGAAAAAGTTCTTTGTGATGGAGCGCGTCCCATGGGCAATTGGGTTCAGTTAACTCCTCAAGGATGTCTTCGTGGCAGTGAAACTGTCGAGAATATAGGGGATCGAAAGGAGTGACTTTGGTGACTATCACCATGGGGTTGTTATCCAGTGGTGACGATGTAGAGGGGGTATCGTAAGGAGATTGTGATGTTTCACTCAAAATAAACCAAATATCGAGATATTGTGGGTTGAAAATGGTAGTCGGGCATAGAATCTTCGTGTGGAAATGAATTGGAGAATTGGGGGGATTTGGGGGTAAATCCTCATATAAATCATCTAGGAACCATGGGGGAGTAGGGAGTGCCATAGGTTCCGGTGAAAATATATGAACCATATCAAGTGATGGGGTAGGGGTACTCACTGGTTCTGTTGGAGGAGGGGGTGTAGGATTTTGAATAAGGACCAGTTTGTGACACCTGTATTCAATGATCATAGGACATTGATATGTAAAATGATCAAGTGATTCGCATAGAGAGAAAGGACATCTCATACGTTCATTGACTGAAGTTGTGACATAATGGATGTTGGTGACATGTGTTGGGGTGGGTTCTTGTTAAAATCTCTGGCATGCATTTGTTAGCGTCTGTCGAAACTGAGGTAATGCTAGACAATGGTGTGTATAATGGCCATATTATGAACAATTTGTGCATGCGAATTTGGTTCGCAGTCCTTTACTACTTGTGTTCTGGGAGATAGTAGTAGTACTAGAGGAAGCGACGAGCGATGGTGGTGCTCGAGGGAGTTGAATGAGATTACGTAACTCAAGGAGAGCTGGGCACTTGTTGGTGGGGTGTCTGTCTTTCTCACATAGCGTGCAAGGAGGTTGGACACATGGGGGAAGTGGAGCAGTGGGCTCCTTCTTTTTTCGTCGGCCCCAACTGTAGTAGGGGTGCTAACGAGTGGGGGTGTGGGTACGATGGTGGGGATAAGTATGGGAATCTGCATCAGGATTCCTTCTATTTGGGGAGTCAGGGATGGTTGAGGGACCATCTCAGGTGGATGTAGTTACCATACTGGGATTTCCAACACCATGTTAGGAAGGGTGAGCATTGCAGCTACTTGGAAAGATTGTACACCTAGTGGGGCGTAAAAGAAAGGGATTTGGGTAATGGCTTGGGGGATTGTGTCCCAAACTGGGATATGGCCTTGGGGGAGGGGAAGATCCGGAACGGGTAGAGCTGAACAAGGTTGAGGAGGTTCCTAAGGGAGGAGTTATGCGACTAGTGGGACGTCAGGGATGAAAGGGACCTCGATGGGAGGGATGGTATCTTCCTTGTCGTTCCTTTGGTGGAGATGACACATACTTGTGCAGAATAATGGATGCGTGGTGGTGCTCCATGGTATGTCCCTAGTAAGGATGGGTCCTTAAAAATTATGGGGCCCATCTAAATGAGTGGATAGGCATCCGGATTAGTGTGGACGAAAGAGAGGATGTTGTTGATGTTGGATGAAGGGTTAGGCTCATAATGTGATACCTGATCAATGGTAATGATCTTTATGTTATGGGGAAACATCATGGTTTGAAACATAGAAGAGGTGATTGCCTTCATAGCATACATGTAGCTATGAACAAACAAAATATTTTAGTCGAGTGGGGCATCGATAACCTAAATGTCAATAAGGATAGTTTTTCCCTCGAGTTCAACGGGGACATTTTGGAAGAGCCGCTCGGGAGATGAGGGTCATCCGTCGTAATCCCTCAGAGTAATAGCAGATGGTATTAGCTCTAGAGAGCCAAGTTTATGCGAAACGATTTTGGACATGATGCATGTGTATGCACCTTCGTCAATGATGCAGCGGTGAATTGTGATGTTCCAGATTTTAACCAGTATTTGAAAAGAGACAAGAGTGGGGAGACAGGGTTCTCCACTGTCGAGATCAAATGTGATGAGTCGAGTATCGGTAGGGTCGACTGCCCCCAGAGGAGAAAGTAATGACTTCTATTGAGTAGGACATTTTTGAAGAACTGTTAAGATTGACATGGTAGCGGGGGATTGGGCCAGGTTATTGACCAAACTATAATTGTGGGATGCCCTAGCTTGAGGGTTGTGGACATTCCTTCGCAATGGGATGCGAGGGATGCGAAGAGGTGTTTCAGTATTAGGGTGTGTAATCATCAAAGGTAGGCCATTCATGACTGGGGTGGCCTATGAGGTAGTGGGATTCGGGTAAGAGAGGGCGTTGTATTGACGACTACTCGTTTGTAGAAGGACCTCTTCCTCACTAGTGAGGAGGATAGTTCGATCTGCCGAAGTGCCTGGGTTGTGATATGGTCCTACCTGTGGTGGAGAAGGGTGCATCTCTTGTTGGGTGTTCATCACCCATTGATGTGGTATGGGGTTTTGTAATACGTCCAGGGGTGGGTGCTGCACATATTAGTGTGGGGCCTGCTGGGGGGAAGGTGGGGCTGGCAGATCTGGTCCATTACTGGATTCTTTCATCCATTTGAAGTCTGCAATTTGGGGACAATGGTGAGTATAATGTCCATACTCACTGCAAAGAGAACAATGGAATTTTGTCCAAATATTGTTGTTGTTCTTTCCTTGGCATTTGTTGTTATTTCCCCGTTGAGGGTTTTGGTTCCCCTGGTTCTGGTTGCCCCTTGCAGGTTGTTTCTAGTGGCATTGGTTTTGGTTTCCTCCTGGTCTGAGATTATTATTGTTTCGGTTTTTCCCTTTCTTTCTGGCATTATTCGATTGATGGGATGGACTAGCCGTGTTCAGTTGTTCAAAATTTTGGTATTATTGAATGGGAGATGGTTTAACAAAGTTAACCCCAACATGTGGTTGTCCTTATGGTGAAGGAATAGGCTGGGGGTGATCGGGAAATGGAAAGTACATATTATGTTGTGGTAATGATCCATAGGATGCATAGGAAGGCGTGGTGGCTTCATTGGTGGTTAGGGTGTAAGCAGAGGTGGAGGGGGTACCAGAACTAGGTTGAGCTACGGGGCGTATTGTGGGTGTTGGCGGTGGTCTGCTAGTGGGCAGAGGAAAGGACAAGGGGTATGGTTGTGGATAAGGGATAGGATTATAATAATGGGGTCCACTGTATGTAGGTGGATATTGAGGGGTTCAATACATTGGTGGTTGTTGGGGATGTGAATTGTGGTGTGTAGTGGTACCAATCAATCCATTTATTGAGTGAGACATCCTAGGTTTGTCTTGTCCAAATGGCACGGGTCTTGGGATGTTAGGTAATAAACCCTGACTATGAGTAAATGAGTTTGAATTGTTGGGCCTTGTTAATGGCTTCCTCTTCAAACTAGGGGAAAGTGGTGGCCACATCTTTGGAAACAAGTGATTTGAGGAACCAATTGAGACATTGTTATGGAGTAGCTTCAGCTTTGCATAGACTACATCACCAATGCCATTCGTGAATGTGGTCAGCGATGTGCATGGAGGAGGTTTGTTTAAATTCTGAGAGTATTTCGAGGCCATTGTCATGATGAATTGGTAGTTGAAATAAGGTCAAGAATGATTTGGCCAAGGATTCAAAGGTCACATGGGACCCAGATTTTTCTTCTACATACCACTTAGTTTATGGGCCAGTGAGTGTATGTTGAAATAACCTCAATCGGACGAAATCATCTATGATGTTGTTTAAAGAGAACCATAAGTGAAAGGTCATGATATGGTTGGCGAGATCGTCGCTCGGTTTTCCTTCAAACTTGGGGATGTCTAAAGGTAGTTTGGTTTGCATTGCTAGCCATGTGGTGTTGTGCAATATACGATGATTGGTGAGTTTAGTCAGATCTGGTATGTTGAGGGAAGCCATGTATTGATCCGAAAACGGATCCAGAAGCCTGATAGGGCTTGAAAAAAGCTCAAAAATGAAATTGCTCGGAATGCGACGAAACCTATGCCATTGCGTCCGTCTCGTCTTCCTGA
>CBVK0100352165.1:0-21418 GCA_900067695.1 Picea abies
GCAATTTAGGGTTATAACAGTAATGTGCTCTATGATTTGACCTAAGTGTTGTCTCCTTTTTGTCTAAGTGCTTGCTGTGATTAAGTATATCTAGTTATGTTCTGTGCTTGTGATATACGAATGAATGTTAGATCTGATATATAAGATTCTTAGTGCTTGATCCGTTGAATCTAATCTATATTTCTTGGGCTAAGTATTGAATCCCCTTTAGTCTAAGTATTCCCTACGATGCTCTGTGCCATCTGTGAAGTACCATAAGGGTAAAATATTGATGAATGATCTGTGCTAAGTGCCCTGTAAAATATATAAACACAGATTAGTATCCTATCTAGGTTGCAGACACCTGAGTCCTGCAACCACCCCTGCCTCTACCTTGGGTGAGACTTCATCTGCTTCACAGGTGTTTCCGAACGGGCCAGTAGTTAGAGTTTTGTTGGTGCGCTCTTGAGCATTGAACCTTGGGTCTGCCCCTGTGCCAACAAATGGTTCTATTGCTGGGACCAGAACTGTGATTGCTGGGAACTAAAGAAGAAAAATCTTTGTGTGAAATAAGCTCTGTGCGTAGATCTTTTTCCCTAGTGCGCAGTATTCTACTTGACCTACAAAGTTTTGTGCCAAGAAAGAAAGGTCATATCTGAAGGAAAGAGGTCAGATCTGCAAGAAAGTGGTTGATACTAAAGAAAAGTAGTGAGATATGAAAACTTTTTTGAAAAAAAGAGGTAAGATCTGTAAGCTCTAGCTTCTAGTAAAGGTAAGAATAGTTCAAGTTCTAGATCTGAAATCTTTGTCCTCTATATAGGTAAGATAAGTGGATTTTTTTTTTTTGTTTGTTTCTGAAGAATGAATATAGGTATGCTTAATAGATTTTGTCCTAGCCTAAAAACTAGGGCATTGTTAGATGGAAGAACATTTGATAGATATGATAAGAATAATGATAGCTATGTTATACCTACGCATAGAAAGAATTGTTGGACTAACAGATGGATGCAGGATCCTATATATTTTATTTTGCAGGCTATCTCCCGTGACCCTAGTGCGTAGTACATAAGAGGTTGTGGGTCATTTAAAAGAAAGAGGGGATTGACCCTATGTTACAGTTGCAAAAGGCTAGGACATCTTGCTAAGGAATGCCTTGGGAGAAGCCCTAGCTGCCTCTGTTGTAAAGCTATGGACCATGAAGTATTGGATTTCCCTAGAATGATTGCTAGACTTGAAAAACTGAATATGGAACAAAAAAAATCTAAAGGAGATCAAGAGACTAAAATTATGGAAGAACCCCAAAAAGAATCATAGATAATGTTACTGAAACTAAAAGAAACCCTAGATGATCATAAGGATATTAGTTTGTCAGAGATGTTCAAAGAAAAAGAGAAAATCAAAGTAAGAATAGGAGACTTCGACATTGATTGTGCTCTGGATGAGGGAATAACGATGAACATTATGACAGAAAGAATTTGGGAAACCCTAGGAAGGCCTACTCTAGTCCCCTCGCTAGGAACCATTGGATTATTCAAAGGAAAAATGGTAACACTATGTGGCAGAATTACCCAGATAGCTATGAGTACCCATGGAACTTCGACAGAGGAAGAATTCAAAGTCATTAGATTTATTGAGGACTGCGCCCCATTTCCAGCTTTGTTAGGAAAGATATGGATTGAAAAAGACCATATATGAAGGAAAGAAGAACAAGAATCCCTTGAACAAAAGAAGAAAGAACTCATGGAATTTATGAATAGAATGAAAACCTACTTGATGGAGGAAAAAGAGAACAAATATTCATTGTTAAACACTAGGGACCTAGATGTCGAAGCTATAAGAGAATTGAAGGAACCACAAAAGACCAAAATACATAATCTATATGATGAAGGAGTATTACCCTTGGATCTGAAGAATGACCCTAAGCAGCGCAAAGTGACTATGTCAAGATAAGATAAGACTCAAAATTGAAAAAGTATGACCAAGACTAATATCACTGGGAAAAAGGATAGGAAGCTAAGTAAGAAGAGGCACACAATCAGAAAGTTATAGAAAACTCCAGAGGAAACTTTGCGGAAGGAAAAATCACAAGAATTGAGCTTCATCGAGATATCAGAATAGCGACATCTATCACTTTGTCATGGCGCAACAATATAGCCATTGGACCGATATACCCCTTCGACTCCCGCCTTGAATAGATTAAAAAGAAATTATGGGTTCCCACTAAACCGTTGGACAACACCAGAATGGATAGAACCGAATTAATGAAGGCCCCATATCTATTGCAAGCAGACCATTGCTAAGTTTCCCTACTTAGTCTGTTGTGCCACACACTGAGAATACTTTTTGCTAAGTGAGAATTTGAGCTCGAACCTTGAGATTAATTTACCCTATGATCATTTCATTGTTCCCATACTATTCATCATAGTCTCAGAATTCATTTTCACACCTGAGCTAGTGGACCCAAGCTTGTATGTTGGATGAGCTCAGCATTGTTGAGAAAGTAGTTGAAGAAGTTTTGATTGACCTAATGGCTGAGAGAGTCATGTTAGAGAGAAGTATTTCTATCGGTGTGAAAGCATCATCGACAAGAGGAGTCCAAGCTTCTTCCTTCACTGCTCGCGGCACAGGACCTTCCAGAACCACGATCGAGACAAGAACAAAGCACAGAGACGATATTGCAAATGCCAAGCTAATCCCATGCATTTTTTCGGTTTACATACCACCTTTGAGCGACAATATTAACTATGACAGTGTACCCAGGGACTTTGATTACACCTTGATCACTGTGTATCTTTTGAAAGTCGTGCACGCATTATGAGCTAACCAGGATAAGCTCCCAGCACTGAAATTTAATGATTTTAACCTTGGATATTGCAAAACCTACAGCATGTTAGCTCCACATAAATACTTAACCAAGAACAAAGGCCAAAATTCTAAGATTTTCCCACAGTCCTGGACTCAGAACCTCGCGCAGTCTACACTGCTCAATGTAATGAAGATCCCTCACTTCGGCAGACACTAAGAATTCAATGCATGCATCAAGTTGTTGTTGTCTTGCTACCACAATGGATACTTATGGTTAGGCCACCGCATCACTATGGATCTGACTATGATAAATCGGATCACAGGACTTAACATGCAAGGCCCTAACCCATAGTACTTTTACCTAGGATAGACCTCAGACCAAGCACTAGCATAGTGGATAAAGGAAACTTATGGCGATGTAGAGAAGGGTACGAGAGGCTACAAGTTAGCCTTTATCCAGAGTGGTGCATTGTGCCTTGCATGTTAGTTAATCGCGGGAATTAGTTCCTAAGAACATATCAATGCAGGTGACTAGCTTCATATTTGACCTCATAGGGAAGTGCGTCAAGGGACTACAGATGAATTGGGTACAGTATCTTGTAAACCAGTTATAACTTGATTGTAGAGGAGTGCAAGACCAAGGGTATGAGTTCCACTTTAGTTGGTTACTCATACTCATCGCCTTCATCGCTTGGGAGCTTCCAGAGGGAGCCACTTTTTCTAAGATCGAACCTTTCGAACCTCTAGCCGTGAAGTTTTGTACGTTGTGGTACTCCAGTGACATGAACAAGAAGTGGAAGTCCAATGTTGTCTTCCACACCTACTTCAACCAACTAAAGAATGAAATTCAGTCTACACTGCGAATCACCCAAAATGTACTTCATAGGTTTAGACCTTTGATCAAATTTAGGGCAGACCGCCACTTCACCTATATTACAACGCACGGTGACGAGCATAAACAATAGCTCCAATCCTACTACAAACTGATAGAGGATGACTTGGAGGATATTACCAAGGAATGGTTGGTAGACCTCCTTGTTGCAGTGGATCTCGCAGACATATCCGACGAGGAAATCTCTGAATCCATGCCAGATACACCTGGGCCAAGAAGGACTAAGAAGGATGATGAAGTTGAATATGTCCCTAGCACGTCCATGAAGACTACTTCGATATCACCTGTGCAGAGAGGTGATGGTGACGAGCTAGGTGGTACAGAAGTTGAGCAAAATAGAGGTGAAGTTACTCCACCTAGAGAGGAGGAGGATCCCTCCATGAAAATAAAGATGACACCACCAAAACCCTCCTCTCGAAATAAAGCTAAGTCCACCCAGACCACACATAAAACTACCCTTACCCCGAATGAATTTGACTTCCTAATTGTCATGCTGAACGATGTTTCACTCAAGCTCGCAGAAAATCAAGAAACAAAGCAAGAGGAAATATTCAACCGAATCAAAGGTGAACTCAAAGAAGTGTAGCAAGCACTCCAGTCCATCGAAGTAGTGTCTATAGTTCCCTTAACAAGTGGAACAATAGGAACAGGCGATGAGCCCACTCAATTGCACCAGGTCGCTGATCAAGTCAAAGCTCACCTTCAATGAGCTCAAGAAGACACAACACAAGCCACCTAGGCTCTGATGCAAGCACATAAAGCACTTCTAGAACAACAGAAGGAGGCAGAATAGGAAAATGTTGCCCTGAAAGTGAAGTGGGACAAGGAAAAGGCACAGTTTCTAGTAGAGAAACTTGAAGGTCAGGAAAGGATTCAAAAAGAACTACACTCTATGAAAGTCATAGATGTGAATATGGAAGATCGTCTCCCACAATAGGTGACCCAAATGGAAGAAGTAATCCAACAACTCCAACAATGCATCATAGATTTGGAGCTCCGCATCGTGCCTGAGAGCCCTCATGAAATAAGTGATCTAAGAGAGGCCATTGCTCGAAGCGCAATTGGTCGATTAAAAACCTTTTTTTTGGAATGCAAGCAGCTGAGTGCTAGAAGCGCCAAGACTTATGAAACCCTCACAGAGAATCCAAAATTGCAGACATTGGAGGCAAAACTCCAAGAAGAAAAGCAGCATGCAAACATGCTACAGGCACAGATAAATACGTTGACCCCAATTGAAAGAATGAAGAGGTTCGTAGAACAATGAACAACCCAACAACAAGTACACACATTGCAAAGAAAAGTGATGGAAGTCTCCCAATGAATTCAGCCAATCTAGGAAAAGGCATGCCAACTGTTCGCTGAACTGGAAAGCTAGGAAGTTGAACTTGAGCAGGTTGTCATGACTGTAGAATAGTGCCTGGAAGGACCGCTCAATGACATAGTGATCCAAGAATTTACTGAGCAAGAAGCTGTCGCACTGTAGATGATCAGAGCAGCTTGAGCCAAGCTTGAGGCATTTGAGGTGGAATTAATCAGACCTGTGTGACTCAAGACGAGTCACAGGTGAGTTTTGGGGGCCTGTTGGCCCTTGACCAAGTTTTGAAGAATACTTGGTCATATTTGATCATTTTTGGGACTGTGAAAGCTTGCCAAAGATTAAGTGCAAAGCGAAGCAAGCAAGACCTATTTCTGGTCATTTTTATGGTGTTAGGTTGATGTAAAGGGAAAGGGATGTTGGCCCATGAGTTTACCCACGTTTAGGCCCATTTTGTAATCTATAAATAGATACTTAAGTAGTAGATGTGATAGTTGAGTGCAAATAGTAGTACCTCTATGTGATGTATAACTAAAGGCTTAGTGCTAGTAGCTAGATTTGCGTGATCAGATGTATATTGCAAGTTCTCTATGCATGATTGTAAGGAGATCAGAAGACTAAGTGCAAGTTGTTGTAGCTTTATGCTGAAGTGCAAGGAAGAAGGATCTAGTGAGCTGCGTAGTCTTTTGTACTATGCGAAGTAAGGGTCCCTGAAGCTCTGTGCTGTAACTGCTTGACCGTGATAATATAAAGAAGAAGACTTTTTGGACGTAGCCATAGGGTGGGGGTGAACCATGGTAACTCTGTGTAATGTGCTCTGTGTTTTGATCTAAGTGTTGTCTCCTTTTTGGCTAAGTGATTGGTGTGATTAAGTAGATCTAGTTATGCTCTGTTCTTATGATATATGAATGAATGTTAGATCTGATATATAATATGCTTAGTGCTTGATCCGTTGAATCTAATCTATATTTTTGGGGCTAAGTATTGAATCCTATTTAGTCTAAGTATTCACTGTGATGCTCTCTGCCATCTGTGAAGTACCATAAGGGTTAAATATTGATGAATGATCTGTGCTAAGTGCCCTGTAAAATATATAATCACATATCAGTATCCCAACTAGGTTGCAGACACCTGATTCCTACAACCACCCCTGCCTCTACCTTGGGTGAGACTTCATCTGCTTCGTAGGTGTTGCCGAAAGGGCCGGTAGTTATTTTTTTGTTGGTGCTCTCTTGAGCGTTGAACCCTGGGTTTGCCCTTGTGCCAACAACCCTTAAAATCCATATCACAACTAACCCCTTCTCCATATAACCTATTGTTAGCACTGTGATTTTTGTAGTCAGAGTTACTCCTAGATGAGTCATAGTTTGTGCATCAAATCTTCTAAGGTCAGTGACCAAATAAAGAGTGGTTCTAAATCATCGAGTAATGTATCCGACCATAAGTAAGTTAAAGAAGTATAAGGTTTTCCATGTTTAAATCGTAAGGGCCCATTTCCCTAAGTCTCAAGTCATGTGGAAATTACATACCAAAATCAAGTCAATTGGTTAGGATAAAGGTCATGTCAAAAGATATTATGAGCATCATTCCATAATCATAAAGTCAAAAAAGTAAACAATCATGGAACTCCAATCATTTTTACTTTGCACACTTCGAAGTGTACCTGTTTCACGAGTTTGTTGTGCAAATATTCAACCTACTTTCTAACTTCTCGTCATCATGGATTTATTGTCCTTTTCCATGATTCCATTATGTATCCGTTTGAGCATAAATACTAGTCACCCTTCATGCCTCTACTTCACTTTCAGAGTTTGTGCATCCTCCGTAGTCTTTTCATCAAGATCTGGAAGCCAATCATTGCATAAACGTTATTTGTTTCCAGTCGTTATGTAAGTATGTTGTGTTGATTTTGTTGTGTCTCCTCTGTCTTGTTCAACCATTGCTTAAAGTCTTTTGAAGCTCACTGCAAACTAGCTTTTTGGGCAAATGGTTACTTCTCACGGTCAGCCTTCTTCCTTCTGAATTTCCTATTGTTGTGTCAATTTTTCTCACTACGCCAAAATTTTTAGTTTCACACCAAGTATCCCATTGTTGTTTTCTACCATGCCCTCTTCCCCATTGGGCTAGATTTTCCTGGCGTGCTTTCTATCACACCCAGTTACCCATTGCGCTGAATTTTTCTACCGTGCTTTACTGTTGCGTCGATTCATTCTGGCAAGGATTCTCAGGACTGCAGAGGCAACACTTGTGCACACTGTAGTTGGACAGTTTGTGCGCAAGTTTGGAGGAGAGTTGTTGCTGCAGCTGATGCAACTAGAAAATTTTAGGTTTGGCTTGGACTATCTCTTGGTTATGGTTTGGACTCTCTGATTAGATCTTGTTACTCTTTCTTGGTGCACTATGCTTGGAGAAAGGTGTGCCACCCTTTGTTTGGCTATCTAGCCTAGGGTTTGCTTCTGGAATGATTCTCTGTTAAGGTTAAGGTGCTCAGGGGTGGCTTCAGCCTATGGTTGGGTGACAATAGTGATATTTTCTATGGTTAAACAAGCACATCCATTATATTCTAATAGGTTATGGGCCCACACTATCTTCGAATAGTCTAACCGTTGGAAGATAGATTGGGAGGATTTGCTTAGTTGCAGTTGCAACCAGTTTCTTCACAGCAACAAAAACCTAACCCTCTTGTTGATGCACCTTAAGTGAATATATTGACCTAATTTTTGGATAGACTAGTGCACCCTAGCCTAGCACACCTCCTGATACTCTCAGCAATCTAAAATGTCAAGTTTGAGTTTTGGGTCAAATCTAGGGTTGACCAAGTCAAAGCAACCATGGCTTACTCTATGAAGTTAGAAAACAAGTTAGAAGGGGATTCTAACTTTAGAGCATGGAAGACAAGGATTGATCTCATCATTTCCAAGAATAAAGTGTTGGATATCATGAAAGGAAAGACTATGGAACCAGAGCTTGAAGAAGGAAAAGCGAAGGAGCCACAGAACGTTGCAATTATGGAGAAGTTCAACGACAATGACATAAATTCCATGAGTATCATAGTGAATTCTATAAAATACCACTTGATACCCTACATATCCCATTTTGATTCATCTAAGAAGATGTACGATGCCCTAACAAACCTCTTCTCAGTCAGAAACATTGGACAAGTAATGAGTCTAAAGAATGAGATCCATGACATGAAGATGAATGATGATGACAGCATAACATCATACGTTGTGAGATATCTTAGTTAAGATATCAACTACAAGATATTGAAGAAATCATTTCAGAGAAGGAACTGGTAAACATAGTACTCCACGGTCTTCCCAAGACATGGGATAGATTTTCCGCAAGCATGAACCCAAGGAAGGAGTATCCTACATTTGAACAACTTTGGACTTGCTATGCACAAGAAGAATCAAGGATTAGTGAAAAAGAGAAACCTAAAAAGAAATACGATGATGAAGCCTTCATAGCAAGATTCAATAATTTTAGGAACAAAGGGAAGTTTGGCTCAAGGAAGAGGCCAAATCAAGAGAAAGATATGTCAGAAATACAATGCTTCAATTGTTGAAAATATGGTCACTACAAGAATCATTGTCCCGAGCTAAAGAAAAAGAAGGATACACACAGAGCATCAGTTGTAAAAGAAAGGAAACCCTCAAAGAAGACCAAGCAGGATAAAACATACTTCTTCTTCTAAGACAAGGCAATGCACATGAAAGGATGAAGTACATAAACAACCCCTGGTAATAATTCATGTGGAAGCTATTACGTAAGTAGTAGTAGAAAGATAAGTTGAAATCAGAATCAATCTTGAAGAAACCTAGAAGAAGTAAAGACATAAAGAAGTTAGCAATCAAGAGGAAATTGGAAGAAGATTTGTGACACTTTGCAGAAGGTAATAAAGATGCAGATGGAAGCGTGGACTCTCCTAGATGGAGGGAGCCGATTATATATTTCCAAAGGAAGAGCATGCATTCATGCATGAAACAAGGATTAGGAGGGAGATAATCCTAAATAATATGATTCATTGAAGATGATTAAGTATATATCCATGTTCCCATCAATGGTAGCAACCATGAAAATCAACACGTGTTCAGTTTGACTTTAGAAGAAGTCTTCTTCGAAAAGAATCCTTAAAATATCCCTGGTTGTCCATCCACATCCATGATCCTATGATGAAATAAATAAGTTGGAATCTTTAGGGCATGGAATCTATAGAAAACTCCATGGATCTAAGAGCTAAAGAGAAACATGAGGAAGAACATGAAGATTCCAAGAAAGAAAGAAAAGCTAGAACAACCAATCATTGTATCGAGAATTACAAGACTACTAGCCTGATATGAGCTCACTAAAAGAAATCAAGCAAAGGAACTGAAATTTTTGATGAAGAATAGTGTATGGAAGACTCATGAATGTAAGCATTGTGAGATCCAGAACTAGAGGTTCTCCCAGATGGAGGGAGAAGACTACGATGATTGTTTGTTCTAGTGGAGTTTACATCAGATGAATGCAAAGAATATTCTCCAGAATAATTGAACAAAGATTGTATGAAGAGAAGCCTCAAGGCTTTAAGGTATACCAGAAAGAGACCCTTGTGTGCAGATGAAAGAAGACAACTTGGTAAAGAATCTCCAATGCATAGAAAAAGCGTGGTGAAAAAACTTCAACAACAAAGATATTGTATCACAATGGTTACTCAAAAGCTCAGGATGATGGATTGCTAATCCATGACAAAAATCTCATGATGGAAGAAGAAGTACCACTTGGATATGTTCCAGTTTGACCCTTGTCATGATGTTATGAGCTAGAAGGAAACAAAATATGAATCCAACAAAGATATACCATATTGATCAGAGCTATATGAAGCCTTTAGAAAACCAGTGTTCTAGAAAGACTGAAGTACATTGAGATCAAGCATTACATTCTCTATGATGAAGTCCAGAAAAGAGAAAGTGGTTCTCCAATATATATCTCCACAAATGAGTGGATAAGAAGACATTTTGGTAAAATCCTCTGTCCAAGATGAAAGAGTTTGCATACTCAAGCTAGAGCTTGTGGAGATGACTTCCTTATTGAAAAAGGAAGAGATGAATCCAAGTCTACGAGGGAGCACTGATGTGTTATTGATTTATGGATAGTCATTCTTTGATTCAAAAAATGGTCCAAGATGAGAAGTTCCTTTCTAGTTGGGAAAGTGGTTTGAGATTTCTGATGGACATGTATTTTCCAGTTCGGAAAATGGTCCAGATCGAACGATCATTTTCGTAATGAAAATGGTTCGATGGATTGTTGATGTACCATAGACAATGATCCCCCTTGTGGCTAACATGGGTAATGGTCTAGGACAATCTCTCTTCTTGACGATCACTCTCAGTAGTGGTCAATAATATTGGTCCACCTTGTCGGAAAATCATTCTTTTGAAGCTCACAGTTGTGAGCAGTTTCGAATAATGGTATGTTTTGGAGGTTGGTGCAGGACAGTCATTTCCTTAGGAAATGGTTTGGATAGTCATTCCCTAGGGAAGATTCATTCACTCTAGGTTTGACTTTTCTTAGTGCTAGAGGAATGGCCCAGATAGGTGAATGGTCCAGGTTCAGCAATCAGGGACATGCATTCCCTAGGGAAGGCTCATTCTCCCCAGTTTGCACTTTGTTTAGTGCCGGAGGAATGGCCTGAATAGGTGAATGGTCCGGACTCAGAAATTGGGACAATTATTCTTCCTTGCTTGAGAAGAATAGTCCAGATAGCTCATTGTTGATCTTTTACCTTCTGAGGGAAGATGCTCTTCCAGATTTCATAGATGTGAGTGGAAGAATGGCCCAGATGATTCAGTTTATATCATAACAATGTTTTTTGTGCAGGTTGATATCAAATGATTGTTATGAAGATTGTATGTATCTAGATAGTAGATGTATGCTATTGTGGTGGATGTGTTCCACTAATTGTGGCTATATGTCACCAATCAAGTATCGGTGTGCTACTTGGTGTGGTAGTGTACCACTATATTGTAGTTGTGTACTACTATGGATAGACATAGTTGTGTTCTATTGAATGACATTGTTCTGATTGCCTTGAAGACTATGAATAGTGTTGGAAATGATTATCAAATAGATGGATGATCAATGGATAGAGATTTCCCAGACGAAAAATGGTCCAGGACATTTATTCTTCTAGGACATATGTATGGATTAGAAGAATGGTTCTTGTGTCACTCTATGGAGTGAGTGACTTATCCAACATCATGTATAATTACTCATATAGAGTATGGTTTCGAGAGATGATGCAGTTGATGACACTGATAGTGATGATGGTGCTCATGATCTAATCATGAGATAATCTATGCGACTATGTTGATGCTACCAGGTGAATGGTATGTTTGTGCTCAAGACCATTACCTTCAATACCTCCCTAGCTAGCAGGGAGTGTTGATATTATGGTAGTTTCAAGAGGTATTTACCTCCACGTGTAAACCTAACGAGAATAGAATATTTTGGGAAGTAAGAAGAAACCCTAATTGATTGGTTAATAACTCTAGAAGACAAGTCGGCTCAAGAGAATGACGTGTATTAGGTTATTAACCTCCAAGAGAAGAAGTCAGCTAAAGGAAATGTTATATACTAAATAATTAGTACCCAAAATGAAAAGTTGGCCTAGGCAGTCTGCCAGAAATACTATAAATACATGAGGCCAATCTTCATTCTGGCAAGGATTCTCAGAACTGCAGAGGCAACACTTGTGTGCACTGCAGTTGGATAGTTTGTGCGCAAGTTTGGAGGAGAGTTGATGTTGCAGCTGCTGCAACTAGAAAATTTCAGTTTTGTCTTGGACTATCTCTTGGTTATGGTTTGGACTCTCTGATCAACTCTTGTTACTCTTGCTTGGTGCATTATCCTTAGAGAAAGGTGCACCACCCTTTGTTTAGCTATCTATCCTAGGGTTTGCTTCCAGAATGATTCACTGTCAAGGTTAAGGTGCTTGGGGGTGGCTTCAGCATATGGTTGAGTGACAATAGTGATATTGTCTATGGTTAAATGAGCACATCCATTATATTCTAATAGGGGCCTCACAATTCATTACGGCACGTGTGAAATTGATATATACTAGCAACATGGAAGTTTCCCAAAGCATGAGAAAGAAGGCGAGAAGTGGCAGGGCCATAAAGTTTGAACCTTAGGATATGGAGTTGATAAATGAAGACCCAGTGATCAGGGTGTCTTTCGAACAAGTCTGATGTATGTATTTCTGTGAAAGGATCAAAAGATATAATGTGAAGCTGGTTGAGTAGCTCGCCCTCAATTTTACTGGGGTCAATGAAACAATTGTGGGAATCACTTTTTGAGTGATGGAGGTAACATTGTCAACTGGGACAGAGATCCCTTCACACAAAGAAAAATGGTTTAAAGGCATGCTTTTAGACATTTTGTGTTATAAGGACTTCATCAAGCCCGAATGTCTAAATCAAAAAATTAGAGTTGGCATTCCAAGCCAGTATCTCCTTGAGCCTTTCGAGAAACTTCTAAAGATAATCAAAAGATATTTCACCTGTGAAGGAAGGTTCGACAAGGTCTATCCATATCCATATAAGTAAACCGTGCATTAAGTCTGTTGCTAAGAGGTTTCCCATGCACACCATTCAACTAGAGACTGTTGAAGGTGAAAGCAAGATAATTCATGCAAGGAAGGTGTATTTAGGTTTGGAAAATGAAAATGTTTAGGAATTGTCATAGAAACTAAAGAAAGCACAACACGTTATTTTCCAATGTTATCAAGAGAACATAGAGTTAAAAAGATAGTTTTCAGAAAATACTATTGAAACACCAACTTCGTAGAGTCAAGCAAGTTAGTTACCCCCTACCTCACCCACAATGAGAGAAGGGAATGTAAATTGGCTTAAAAAATAGCTTAGAGAGGCACAAGATGTAATTATTGAGCTTAGGGAGGAACAGAGGATGTCAGAGGAAAAAATCACAGATAATTTCAAAGAGTGTAGACCAACCATTGATAACACATGTGCAGCTCTTGCTAATGGTTTTGTTGAGACAGATGAAGAGTTTGAGAAAATGGAACTGGCCTTTAAGAAAAAGAATCAAATATTTAAGGTTGCGGGTGACACTGAAGGCATGAGTAAGAGAGCCCCATTTTTGTCTTTTTGGGTCGTGGCATGGAATCTTTCTTTGTACATATCCTGCTTTATTACGTTAACAAGAAGTTTGATGCATCACTTGCACAGTAAATATTCATTGCACAAATGATGTAATCTTACCTAATTAGAAGGGTAGGTATTAATGAAACACATACAAGTTTTGAAAGAGATGCATGGTCCCCAGCCATTGCTGCCACCTGGAGTTGCACGAGCGAACATGTATAGACATATTCTACACAAACTTGTCACGTGCACACTATAGCCAGTGATCACACAACAACAACGAGAGTTCATTATACAAAGGTGACAAAGTTTCCAATAGTACGCATGATTACTAGGGAACCCATTGGAAGGAAACATTGATTTATCATCGAAGCTTACTCGCGACCAAATGATTGAAACAAATATGTCGGTTATGTTATGATTGGGCGCAGTCCGGTTTCTATTTTTAGTAAATTTTGTTGAAAAGGTTGTCCAGGGGGAGAGTAACTGAATCCATTATTCTAGGGGGAAGTAGTTCGAACATAGCATCCCATGAGGGCATTACTTTTCTATATATTGAATCTTTTTTATGTAAGCAGGGTTGGAAAAGTAGTGTAGGTAGGGCACTATTGAATGTAATTTTCTAAATATGATGGAAATATAAATGCAGAGGTCCTAGAGATTTTGATGAAAAGATTCTAGTGGTGGTGGTTTGTTGTATTTTGACCCTATCTTTGCATGTACTTCTCGTGATGTTTTAAACTCAACCATTTAAACTCCGTGTTTTCTTCTAAGTTAGGTCGTAATTAATCTATAATGGTCCTCTGATTTTCTTTATGTTTCTCCTTTCTTTCGCCATACACAACGATATCGAAACTAAAAGACCATTATCTATTTAACCTTTATCCTCTCATAGCTTCCCTTACCAGTCATTGATTTCTCTTGTTTCTAGGGGGTTGACTCCATATCCCAAAAGTATTATATTTCCTTGATAGCGAAACTAGAAAAACTTTCTCAAGTGTCTAAATCTAGCTGTCAATCCAAAGTTATTATCTATCAGAGACTAAGTCTTAGAGATAGCCCTCTCTAGATTGGAGAGGCTAGTTTCCAGTCTTAAAGTTGGTTTGTAGGTTACCTTGGCATATTTTTCTCTTCATCCCAACAATTTACCAAGTGCTAACATTTTGGAATCGTTGTCGGGGATGGAATTGAAAACTTTCTCTGGGAAAAATGACTAAATATGTAGATTTGATTCCTGAGGGTAATAGTGAATTAGATACCTATATTGGCTGAAAATTATTTTACCCTGGCAACTTCATTGAATAAGATCAGTAGCATCAAGTAGTTCGAATCATAAATCTTGGCTCCTAAGAAAGTTTACACTAGAGCAAACCTTGATCCAAAGCCTGCAACATTTGTGTTTGATCCTAAAAAACTTCTACACAAAATAAAGGAAAGGATAACGGACTCGATATGTTACCTGGACAGGAACCTATCTTTACCTAAATACGGGGTAAAAAGCATTGATGACCTTGACTTTGATTTATTATTTGAACAAACCTTGTTCAGGTCCAAATCAAAATCTTATTTGAATGAAATCATCTTCGATGAGAAAAAGTTTCAATCATTGATACCAACCAACCCTCCTCAATCCGTTGTATTTCCCACTCATACTATTCGGTGAGTTCAAATTCCTCCTAGAGCCATGGCCGCTAGATTCGCCCCTCTTGCCTTGCCTTCCCAATTACATGATTTACCTCAGAATTATAATCAGAGAATTAAATTATATAATGTTGAAGGGAATGCTTTAGCTCAAAAACACTTAGATTGGTTTAATGACTTTGTTGACTTGGAAGAGGTAGATTATGAGGATGTACACACAAGATTGTTTTCACAAAGTCTCTCAGGTGAGGTTAGAAAATGGTTCAAATCTTTTCCAGTAGCGCGTATCCCTAATTTTGCATCTTTTGAAACACTTTTTCTTGCCAGATGGGGTGATAAAAAGAATCCACTTCAGTTATTAACTCAGTACAATAATATAAAAAGATCACCAAATGAAACAGTACAAGGGTTCTCAACCGGAATTATGAAATCTTATAATTCAATTCCCACATAAGTCAAACCTCCTCTCGAAGCTACCCAACTTTGATATGTTGATTCTTTTGATAGTGACTTTGCCTTTTTGTTGAGAGAAAGAAGATCTTATACATTAGATGATATGATGAGTGACACAATTGAAGTAGAAGTAAATTTGATGGCATCAAGGAAGATCAAACATAATAATTATAGAAGTGTGAAGAAGGTCCAAGGGGAAGCACAACCCTCTACGTCTCAATCATCAGACGATAGATTTGACTTGATGATGAAGACTATGGAAAGACTCGTGGAAAGGATGTCCGTGGAAAATAACTCTACCACCAGGGATCAAACTGATTTTCAGCCCATAAATCAAAATTTTAGAATAGCCCAGTTCCACGGATCATGCAAAGAGACCAGAGGGATCAAGGTGATCAAGAAATAAAACCTCATTTCCAAAAAAACTATGCAAATGACGATTTTGATCAAATAATCGAAGACCATATGCATTATTGTGACGATACAAAAACAAATGTGTTCTTAACCAAAGGAGAACATGATCAATTTATGGATGCACATGATGAGTTTATGCAAGAAAATGATAATATGTTGTCATCAGAAACATAAGAGTTTAGGAAAGGATACCACAATGCTATTATGCAATTGCAGAAGTTGTATAAGATCAGAAGTAAAAAGGCACCTGCAAATATTCCAAATGTGAATCCTACAAGGGAACTTCAGACAAATACACCTTCTTCAAGCCAACTGAAGAAAGATAATTTAGTAAGGGATGTAATGGAGAAAGGAAAATCAAAATAAGAACCCCCAAAGAAAAGACCTGAGGCAAGAAATGAAACGATCATCAAAGAGGTAGAAAAAACTCTATCTCCTTTTAAGTTTGAAAGAGAAATGACTAAAATCAAAATTTTTGTTCTGTTTAATGAGATGATCAAGAACGGGGAATATAGAAATCAGGTCATTAAAATGCTAAAAATGGAAGAAGCCCCCGACACCTTGAACATACAAGATGATCACCCTGCTATCTTGTTTAACCTGCGTGTGGAAGAGAGTGGAGATGTTGATGATGTTCCTCATTTCTATGTTATCCTTAAAATTCATGACATGACCTTACATAACGCCATGTTATATTCAGGAGCATCACATAATCTCATGCCCAAATTGGTCATGGATGAGTTGGTCCTAGACATTACAAGACCTTATAAGGATTTTTTCTCTTTTGACTCAAGGAAGGTGAAATGCTTAGGTTTGATCTTGTAAAATTTGGCATTCTTTTATCTAGATCTTGGGCTACAAAGTTGAAAGGAACTTTGCAAATGGACATGTCATATGCTACCATTCATGTTTTTGGCCAAGAAAGGAGGTTGTACAGAGAAGTGTTTCTCAGGTACATGATGAGTAGCAAAACTCAACCAAATAATCATCCTATTTACTTTGTTGATACCAAAGTTGGTTCCTCTATTTTCTATAATAACTTGAGTTTTGAAGAGGGGAAGCCAACAACTGTCATGGCTATCAAAGACAAAATTGAGCATCGAACAAAAGAAATTATAGATCAACAAAAAAATGCAAAGGATGAAATGTGGAATATGAGTTTTGATGGAGCTTCTAGCAGGGAAGGAGCTGGAGCTGGTGTGTGGATTAACCCTCCCAAGGTGGATACAAAACTATGTTCTTACAAGCTCTCTTTTGATTGTACCAATAATATGGCCAAATATGAGGCATTGATTTTGGGATTGAAGACTTTAAAAGAATTAGGTGCTAGAACGATAGTTGTATTGGGCATTATGAGCTTGTCATTAACCAAGTCTCAGTCCAAGAATCCTAGGTTGAGAGAAAATAGGAATTTAGTTCTTGATCTTCTTAAAGAGTTTTCAGAATACAATTTGTCAGTGATTCCTAGGGGGCAAAATCAATTTGTTGATGCTTTGGCTACTTCAACGTTGGTTTTCAAAATTCCAATTTTTCCTAATAAAAAGTATGAAATTGAAGTCAAACATAGGCCAACAGTACCTGATAAAATTAAATATTGGCAAGTATTTGAAGATGACAAACAGGTAGAAAAATTCTTCAAATGAGTGATGAATTTGCTAATGTAAATATCAATGATGAGTGTTGTTGTGAAGTGAATTAAGAGGCAGTTGTGTTACACAATAATGACCTTTTTAAGAATCATATTGTCAGAAGAGATATAGCGCAGCTGAAAAATAACATTATTCCCAAAGGCTTGGTCTCATTGGAAAAGTTTTTTAACAACAATGATGTAGCCAGAAATCCTAAAATCACTGTGAACTATGAGGATATAGAAGATTGCAACATTGGAACTCAAGAAGATCCCAAGATCATCAAAATGTCGAAAACGCTCAGTCCAGAAATCAAACAGAGGTATATCAGCCTTATGAAAGACTTCCCTAATGTCTTTGCATGGAGTTATGAATATTTGAAGGTCTATGATACTAAGGTAATTCAACATGCAATTCCCATCAAGGATGATCATAAACCTTTCAAAATTTTTTTGAGAAGAATCAACCCTTTGTTGTTGCCACTTATTGAAAAGAAGATAAGGAAATTGTTTGATGCCATGATCATTGTGTCCTTAATATTTTCCAAGTGGGGTGGCTAACCTGTTGCATGTCAGGAAGAAAAGTGGAGAGATAAGATTATGTATAGATTTTCGGAATCTAAACAAGGTGTCTCTCAAAGATAATTATCCATTTCCTAAGATGGATTATATCCTTCAAAAGGTGGTGGAATCTCAGAAGATGTCAATGCTTGACAGTTTTTTTGGATACAATTAGATTATGTTGCATCCAAACGATTAGAAGAAGATAGCTTTTACAACACCTTGGGGCACTTTCATGTATGCGAAAATGTTTTTTGTGCTCATGAATGCTGGAGAGAGTTTCCAAAGAGCCATGGATATAGCCTTTATTGATGAAAAGGATAAGTTTATTGTGATTTACTTTGATGATATCATTGTATTTTCACATTCCGATCATCAACATCTCGAACATCTAAGAAAGGTTTTCCATAAATGTAGAAAGTTTGGCATCTCTTTAAATCCAAAAAAATCAAACTTTGGAATGCAAGAAGGAAAAGTGTTTGGACACATCATTTCAAAGGAAGGCATAAAAATAGACCCTAGTAGAGTGGAAGCAATTTTGAAGATTGACACTCCCAGGTGCAAGAAAGAGGTACAATCTTTCCTAGGAAAAGTAAATTTTTTGAGGAGGTTCATTCCCAACTTGGTTGAGATCATAAAGTATATCAAAAATATGCTCAAAAAAGGTAATGAAATAAAATAAAACCCTGAAGCTAGGAAGATGTTTGAAGATATTAAAGTGGTGTTGTCCAAAGCTCTAGTGTTAGCCATCCCAAATTTTGCAAAAGATTTTATCTTGTTTTCCTTTACCTCAGAACACACCATTGTTGGTGTTTTGTTGCAAAAAGATGAGCGGAACATTGAAAATCCCATATCTTGTTTTAGCAGGACATTGAGAGACTCCCCACTAAGGTATGAAATCATGGAAAAACAAGCATATGCCTTGGTGAAGGCCCTTAAAGAATTCAGAACTTATATTTTACATTCCCATGTCATTGCTTACGTGCCTAGCAATTCTGTAAAGGATATTTTGACTCAGCCTGATCCTGAAGGGAGAAGGGACAAATGGATAGCAATAATGTTGGATTATTACCTCAAAATCAAGCCTACAAAGTTGATTAAGGGTCAAGGGCTTGCAAAATTAATGGCATAGTCAAATTGCGATGTTTTAGGAATCAATTTTATTGTTGGTTTCTTGGAAAATTCACAAGAAGAAGAAGTCTCATGGATATCCCATAAATTTCTTGATTGTCCTTGGTATGTTGATGTTATTTATGTATTAAGAAACTTACAAGCTCCTCCCAGATTGAGCAAAACCAAAGAATGATTTTTGAAGTTAAGAGCATCAAAGTTTTGCATTCTAGACAATTCTTTGTATTGGAAAGATCCAGGTGGGATCGTAATAAATTGTTTGTTGGAGGAAGAAATGAAAAAGGATATTAAATAGTTTCACAAAGGTGACTGTGGGGGGCATCATTATTGGAATACCACTGTGCACAAAATACTGAGGGCAGGGTTCTATTGGCCTCATATTTTCTCTGATGTATACAAGGAAGTCTCCAGCTGCCATGAATGTCAGATGTTTGATGGGAAAAGAAAGTTGCAACCCCTACCTTTAAAGATTATCTTCGCTGAAGCACCATTTATGCAATGGGGCTTTGATTTTATAGGATAAATTCATCCTCCATCCTCAGCTCAACATAGGTGGTAACTGACAGCCACAAACTACTTCACCAAATGGACTGAAGCGGTCCCCACAAGGCAAGCGAATAATATTGTCATCACTCTATTTTTAGAGAGTAATATCTTGTCTAGATTTGGTTTTCTAATCAATATCATTACTGACAATGCAATGACATTCAAATCTAAGAAAATGGAGAAATTATGCACTGACTATAACATAAATCTAGGCCATTCCATAGCTTATTACACATAGGGTAATGGGTTGGATGAATCGTCTAACAAAATCTTGACCAGGATTATTAGGAAGCTTCTGCATGAAAACAAGAAAGATTGGCACAAAAAGATCATCTATGTGTTATGGGATGACAAAATCACCACTAAAAGGTCTA
The DNA here is from genome assembly GCA_900067695.1 of Picea abies. Lineage (NCBI taxonomy): Eukaryota > Viridiplantae > Streptophyta > Pinopsida > Pinales > Pinaceae > Picea > Picea abies. The sequence goes on from CBVK0100352165.1 coordinate 19,886, forward strand.
TCTCCACATCACCTTTTTTAGATTGTATATGGTACAGAGGCAATTTTTCCTACCTCATTAGGATTTCCAATAAGGAGATTGTTGCAAGAGCAAGAAGTTGAACCAAACGATGCTCTAAGGAGAATAAACCAATTGGTCCATGCATAGAAAATGAGAGAACAGGTCTTCAATAAATCACAGCTGCACCAAGACAAAATGAAAAGGATTTTCGACAGACACACCAAAGAAATGATTTCAAGGTGAATGCTTTGGTACTAAAGTGGGATGAAAGAAATGAAGACAGAGGGAGGCATGGGAAGTTCGATCATATTTGGATGGGGCCATTCAAGATTGTTGCGTACCATGGGAATAATGACTATTTGCTACAAGAGATTAATGGAGATCTCATTGGTGGGGGACCTATGAATGGGAGGTTTCTCAAACATTATCTTGTTTAGAAATTTTTTTAAGTCTCTTCATGTCATTGTAAATAACCATTTTTATTTTAAGATGAAGCATTCTGAGTTAGTAATCAGCAGAAAATTGAAGCCTGAAGTGAAGGCCCTAATTTTATGCTGAGTTTACTCATACCTTTGTTAAGAGAGTCTGGAAACGAGTTTGTTTTTTCATTTTAGAGTCTTTGAGTCAAATAAAGCCGAATGGTCAAGCACTTGGTCTGTTGTTCTTTGTTGCATTTAGAGTTAGTCCTAGATGTGTCATAGTTTGTGCATCAAAGCTTGTAAGATTAGTGACCAAATAAAGAGTGGCTCGAAATCATCGAGTAACGGGTTTGGCCATAAGTTAGTTAAAGTGGTGTAAGGTTTGCCATGTTTAAATCGTAAGGGTCCATTTCCCTAAGTCTCGAGTCATGTCGAAAAGGTGGAAATTACGTACCAAAATTGAGTCAAGTGGTTAGGATAAAGGTCATGTCGAAAGATATTATGAGCATCATTCCCTAATCATGCAGTCAGAAAAGTAAACAATCATGGCACTCCTATCATTCGTACTTTTCACACTTCAAATTGTACCCATGTAACACCCCCACTACGGAAATCAAAATTTTTTAGTCTTTTTCACCTTTTCTCCGATGAACAGAATCCCTCGAATCCCTACCGGACTTGATACAGACCCTGCTACCCCTTAATCACACTCATATGATCAACGACTATGACCACAGGTCTTATCATGGAGGTGTTCGTCGGCTTTCGCGATTCGGGAAATCACGGTGCACGTATTCCCCTTTATCTCTCATCCTTCAAAGGGCCGAAATACGAAATGGATCTAACTGCTTAACACAACTAACAACGACCCAGGTTAAGTCCGAGCACTCTACCCTTCAGGATTTCGCATACTAAAATTTTGGGGGATGCTATGACAGGAGTTTTCACATCTAGGTTTCCCAGGAGCCGAAACTCCAAAAACGTCAATTCTAAACATGCTTTACTGTTTCGGGGTTTCCTCCATCGGGATTTCGGGGTATGCAACGACAGGAGGTCTCGCACTTGGTTTTCCCAGGAACCAAAACTCCGAATCCTACATACATACATACATACA
>CBVK0100352166.1:0-21417 GCA_900067695.1 Picea abies
TCCATTACCCAAACCTTTGTACTATGGGTCTTTCTTCAAGGGTTGACATCAATGACAACCAACCTTAATCAACAGTGAAGAAACCTGGAGAAACATCCCTCAAGAATAGTGGGTGCATAAATTCATTAACATGTTGGACACAACCCCTATCAACTGGTACCTACAAGTAGAACTGCGCCTCATCACCGCAGATTATGAAGGTATGACTCAGAATTTTGTAACTACCTTCTTATTCAAAAGTCAATATCCTATAGTATATTAAGAATTGCAGGTCATAAGACAGAAAGTATTTGAGGAGGCATCTAGTCTCCCTTTAGAACAAGAAGAGGATGAATGGACTATGCCTCTCGAGAAACTGCAAGGCTATTACAACATCAATGTTGATGAAGATGATGATCCTAGGAAGGTGAACATAATAGAAACAAAAGGCCAGAGAAATGTGGAAGGACTAGAAGTTGAGCTACCATTTATTGGATAGTAGATCAAGATCAAGAAAGTCAATATTCGAATAGAGAAAACACTGAAGCTTGCAAATGTTGGAGATTATTGGGATGATGCCACTATTGACAAGATCATAGAACTTCTACATGAGTATCAGGACTTGTTTCCAATCAAGTTCACTGATATGAAGGGCATTAAAGGGCCTATGGGAAAGATGAGGATCCCTTTGAAACCAGATGCAAGACCAGTCAAATAGAAACCTCACAGATTGAACCCTAAATATAAGGAGAAAGTGAATATTGAGCTCGATAGAATGATGGAAGCAGGGATTATATAACCTGTCAAAGAATCATAATGGATTATCCCTATGGTGGTACAAGACAAGAAGATAGGAGAGATCAGGATCTATGTAGATCTCAGGAAGTTGAATGATGCATGTTTGCATGACCCCTTCCCCATGCCATTCATTGATGAAGTGTTAGATAATGTAGGAGGCCAGGAGATATATTCTTTTACAGATGGATTTTCAGGATACCATCAGATCTGGATTGCCAAGGAAGATCACCATAAGACACCTTTTTCTATAGAATGGGGATCCTACCAGTATACAGTTATGCCGTTTGGATTGAAAAATGCCCCAGCCATCTTTTCCAGGGTTGTGGTCGAAGCATTCAAGGAGTTTATACATAAGTTTCTAGAAGCATACTTTGATGATTGGACTATTTTTAGTTTATGTTGGACAAGTGCAAGCAGTGTTAGATTTCCTTAAACATGAAGAAGTGCACTTTATTTTCACCATTTGGAGTGTTGTTAGTTCATATTGTATGCAAGCAGGGATTGCTGGTAGATCCATCTAAAATTGTCATTATAGTTGATCTACCCCCTCCTACTTCAATCAAAAATTTGCACACTATGTTGGGACACACTGGACATTCCAAGAATTTCATTAAAGGCTATTCCGAGATTACAACACCCATGGAAAAGCTTTTGAAGAAATACTGTCAATTTCACTAGACAGAAGAATGCCAGCAGAGCTTCAACACACTAGAACAAAAAAGGGTTACTGCGCCTATTCTGGTTTTCCCAGATTGGAGCAAGGAATTTCATGTGCATGTCGATGCATCTTCTATTGCATTAGGATCTGTGTTAGAACAATCGGGAACATGAGACATCAACCACCTGTTATCTTTTGCTAACAAGAAACTATCCACGACAGAGATTAATTACACCACCACTAAGAGAGAAGGGTTAGCCCTGGTGTATGCACTGTACAATTTCTGCCACTACTTGTAGGGAGGACACTTTAAAATGTTTATTGATCACTCCATGCTGAAATACCTAGTCAACAAGCCAGTGTTGGGGGGGAGAATATGAAGATGGCTTCTGCTATTTCAGAAATATGATTTTGAGATCGTGGTTAAGCCAGGAAGAATGAACAAAGTTCTTGACCACTTGTCGAGGTTGGAACATGGAGAATGTTGTGGTGGGAAATCCCCCTACGAACTAGCATTTAGGGTTATATTATGCATGCAGATGAGACTGAAAGAATCCTACTTTCTACTGTCATCCCAGACCTAATCCCCATTTCTTTTAAGCAAATACATGGTTAGACGAACATACCTTGTTTCGGGCATTCGATGTTGATCCTTCTTCACGCTTGATCACTTGTTGGCAGCTCTCCTCCCAAGGCTGACCTGCATACAAAACAAGCAACAAACTATACATGCATTTTACCTACAGATTAATGGGTTAGAGATTCAAACATATATTCAATAAACTATGAAGAACTCATATAGTGGGATAGGAAAAGCATTTCTTTATTAATTTTAATGAATCAACTTACAATGTCGAGACTGACCACCGCTCCGCAAACCTGATCCTGGGCTCCTCTTCAACTATCCTCCAACTTCTTTGCTCTGTATCTCTTCTTGCACAAGGATGGCTAAAGGGTTGGGACAATGGGAATGTGCAATTGGGTAGAGTTTCTTTACTATTATTCTCCTCCTCCAAATGGGACCCCTAACCCTTCTTTTATAGGCTAGAAGAAGCTAGGTATTTGGACGAACCCTCGGCCGTGCATGGCTGGAAGGTTTAGTTAACTTACCCAAAGCTGTGTGTTCCATCGACAACTTTCCTTTTTTCATGATTTTGTAGGTACACGTGGGTTGTTTTGGGCCAGCGAGCATGTACATGCGTGCAGTAATAGAGCAGGGTGCGTGGGCCTTTATAAAAAGTGTTTCTAAGAAGAGTTGTTCAGCAGTGCTTTGGAAAAGAAGGAATCTGAGATGGCTTGATGCCAGGTAAGCATGTCTAGTGAAAATTAGGGTTATAACAAATGCCCCCTAATGTGTGAGGTCAGAAGAGCATCTGATGGCCGAAATACATTAACAATCTTCACTGATGTGTCGAACAAGTGAGCCCAGGGACCAGGAATCGGGAGGTGTTGTCTGCAAAATAACAATTGTCTCACCGAGGTGGGCATACCCATGCTCGAGATAAAATAGAATCATGGATACCAATCAAATACACTATAGATCCATGTCATATAACTTATAAAGTGTAGCCGTGAACAATACACAGTGGAGCTACATCTCGAAATCAAAAAGATATACATGTAGAGTATCCATCTTCTTAGAAGCTGATAAGGCTTGATGGCTGGAGATGAGGTCTTCAGAGCTCGAGCAACAACTTCAAAATCTTAAAAACTTGGATAGGAGTGTAATATAAGTGTACGACTTCACTACCCAGAGGTCTTCAACGTCTCATCAGTCATGGACTAGGGAATCTTGATGATCAGACTGAAGGCTTGATTGATTTCGAACAAAGACTTGATTGGACATTCAGGATGGTCGAGTATGAGGGAAAGAGACAAACTACAGAGGGGCCATCTCAGGCTTGGTAAAAAATTCCCTTGGACAATAGCACGACAAATGATGAGACTCAGGCAACATGGCATTACTCATAAGTTTATGAGGTAGGAGGCAACACAAACTCTACATATGTTTGGAAGAATAACCAAACGGAGGAGGACACATCTCTATGTAGCAAGAACATCTTTCTAAGGTCATATTAAATCCCATAGTTTGACAAACAAACGGACAGATGTGCTTTATCCAAGGGCGACTTATTGTGCTGCCAATAAAGAAAATATTTTTCCCTTCCTCTTTTTGGGGTATATTTGATTTTTTGTCTTTTTCAATGATTTTAGAAAAAATAATAAAAGAATGTTACGTTACAAAGGAGGATCGAGTGTCACAAACGTACTATTTCCAAGTGCACGGAACACAGGGATGCTCAGGGAAAAGGGACATATGCAAGGAAAGGACACTCGGGAAAAATCCTCCAGGGACCAAAGGTGTCAAGACACAGAGGCAAAGTGCTACAGGGCTTGCGTATAAGGCATGCTTCAAATGGTTCAGTTGAGAACAACATGGAGCCAGCATTAGGCCAAAGACGTAGGTATGCAAATGCAATTAATAAAACACACAATGGTAATGTCCTTTGATGTAAGTTTAACGAGCCCAGAGAAGGTAAGCTCGACGATTTTTCATATTTAGAGAGTCTGAAAAAACATAAAAGGAGACTCCATAGGGGTACCTTTTTCGAAGGTAGTCTAGTCGATTCGAAAAAGGGGAAAACTAGCACCGACAAGACGTCTATTCAAAACCATTTTAATGAGTGTGATAAAGACAAGATCACTCGGCCATTTTTTCATTTTTAAGGAGTCTGAAAAAAGATTAACTATGGACTCTGTCAGGAATGTTCTTCTGGACCAGTTTAACGAATGTGAGAGAATAAGGTCACTCAACGATCTTTTCAATTTTAGGGAGTCTAAAAAGAGCTTAACTATGGACTCCATGGGGGTTCCTTTTTCATAAATTTAGTCCCCCAGGCCCGAAAAAGGGTTAAAATGATACCTAAGAGTACTCTTCTAGAGAACTGAAGTTCCATCGAGTATACCTTTGTTCTTACAGTTGATCGTTTCGATCGAAAAAGGGGTAAAATACCGTCGGATAGACGTGCCTTCAAATTTTAGTTTAACGAGCGTGAAAGGCCATAAGATTGCTAGGAAATCTTTTCATGTTTAGAGGTTTTGAAAAGGGCTTAAAAGAAGACCCGTGTAAGGAACGTTCTTCTGGACCAATTTAACGAGTGTGAAGAAACAAGGTCACTCGGAAATCTTTTCATCTTTAGGGATTCTGAAAAGGGCATAAAGAAGACTCCATGGGGGCTACAACTCATGTATGAAACTGGTTCAGGTAGAGCCCGCTGCTAGGATCAGACCAAGAGTCTCTTCGATAATCAACTTGGGAAGTCTCTCAAAAGGGAAGAAAACACAAACCACGGTGTAAGTCCTCCTATGGGATAGAAACCGTAGTCATGGCTTCAAGGACAGCCTCATCAGAAGGCAATTCAAAATCCGAGAAATCACACAAATGAGGGTCGAAAGTCCCAAAGGGTGAAGTAAACTGACCATACTCCATATGACGATGGAGGTTCTAACCAGGACTGGCAGAGTCTATCAGTGAAGAATCACAATCACGAGGGCTTGAAGATACTAACAATGAGATCAAACTCAAAAGGATACTCAAGACTACTTGGACCAAGAGGGGGAAACAAGGGCTCCCATGCCCCCATTGGATAAACCAATGGATCAATTGTTGAGACCAAGTATCAAGAGGGAACACATGATTGCATAGGTTCCTGCTCAAAAGCAATTGAACATCGAGGATAAGATGCCACATAATTAACCTGTGGTGGGGTAGAGTCTACACGAACACTAGGAACATATAAAGGGGTAGTCTGAAATAATGTCGAATTAGGATGGTAGTTATTAGATGCTAGCTGGTCGATAGTGACAATGCTTTCATTGTGAGGGAAATGCGTCACCCGGAAGAGCTCTAGTGTTCCTGGGGATATTTTTGGGTATTTTTAAGAACTGGTTTCATTTTCCTGTTTTTAAAGTTTTTGCAAAAGTCTGAGCTAATAGAGATTCTGGTCTTCCATACCAGTTATCTCTATTTCTTTGCTTGATTGTAATTCTTTTTCCAAGACCCACAGAGGTACACACATCCTTTATAAGGTCTTCACACGTGTACCCGCGCCCTACCCTCACATAGACCGCATGTACACGCTAGCTGAGGAGGTGTCAGTTGCATGTATGATTTCAGAAAATTTCTTTTAGGGAGGCAGTCATCCTCTCCCCTGTCAAAAGTAATCCTTCTCAGGGGTTTTCTAGAACTCATTCTAGTCTCTGTTTTTTGCAGTTTTGTAGCTTAGGTTTCACCTCATATTGGTTTTTTTCTATGAAATTTTCCTTCAATTGTTTTCTTTTTCTGTCAAAGTAAGTTTCTGAGTCTTCAAGAGATTCTGGTTCCCAATACCAGTAGACTTTGTCAGTGCTTGATTGCTTGTCTTTTCATTTTTGAAGAGTTGCAGAGGTACATGTGGCCTGCATATGGTCTGCATGCATGTACATGTGCTCTGACCTTACACAGCTCCCATGCACACGCTGGTTGTTGAACTGTCAACAACGTACCTATTGAGAAAATTTTTGTTTAAGGAGAGGCAGTCATCCTTTTCCTTGTCAAGAGTTATATCTCTCAGAGTTCTTGGTCTCTATCATAGCAGCTTAGCCTAGGTTTGGACTCTATTATAGATTTCTTTTTCATTTAGAACATTTCTTGTGTTTCCTAGCTTTTTTAACTTATTTTAGCTTGAAATTTTAAGAAAAATGAGTTGCATTTTGAAAAACATTCCCCCTCATGGTCGGGGGGGGCCATGAATCGTGAATTCATCAGTCTCTTTTAGAATATTTTGTTATTTCTAGTTTGATTGGAAGAAAATATTAAAAAAAAACTTAGTTTGTTAGATCTCTTTCTTTCTTGGCATTTTCTTTGCATTGTTATTGAAAAAAAAAAAGAAGTTAACATAGCATTGTGTTTTCTTCTAATTTTAAAAACATTTCAAAATATATATATATATATAATCATTCTTTTCTAGTGTTCATATAAGTTTCATCATTTTTCGCAAGAGTCTTAACACCATCAGTTTCACTACCGTACCCTTTTGAGTAAATCAAGCCAGTAAAAAGAATGCTAATTAAAATTTACTAGACTTTATGTTTGTAGGGTCCATCAACTAGATTAGGCTAGAGCCTTGATTTAGGTTGGAGAGGAAACTCTTCAAGGCTATAAAACAAACATATGAGTCTGTGATAAGGAGTGTAGAAGTCCAATATCATGAAAGTTATCTGGGACCCCCCTCTAACACAGGGGATAAACACAAGGTCGTATGCGGAAAGGTAGCGAAGATAACCCCTCCAAAGCCGGACCAAACGTAGTGGAGAACACATATAGAGGGCTTGTCTTGGGATTCCATTGATTTCATTTGCCACGGAGCTTCATGGGTCTCAAATCTTTTCAAGGTCCTCAGTTGTCTTCCGGACCACTTGCTTTCGATACCCTTGGCAAGTTTCAGGCTTGATACCCTGCTCATTGTGATCTACCCGACTGTTGACTGTATCCGCCTGGTGACTGTTCGCGCGCTGGAAACTTAGTTGCCTATCTTTCTAGTGACATACACAAGTGACTGCGGGGGCATACCATGATACCTAGGATGGACATCTGGCCATGCTTTGCAAAGTATACCTGGAGGGTGCTTATGTTTTTGAGTTGCACTTGCATCGGTAAGTTGCTCTAGTGTTGGTTGGTGTAACTATTCTTCCAACTAGTTATTCGTCTGCTTGATTTTCCTTTAGGAACTTTTAGTGTGTTCCCTGTGCTCCCTAGTTTTCCATAGCGAGTTATTCATTCATGGCTTTGGATCTCTGACCTAGGGTGGTAGACCACCCACTTCGCCAGTCGTGAGGGTTTTTTTGTCTTCTGCTTAGAAACGTGGAGCAGCCTTTTTATAGGTGTTGTTTTGATACCACTGGTTCTTCAGAGTCAGTGTGTGAGACTTTTACAGATTTGAACGATCCCGCAAGGGGAGAAACTATGCATAAGATATTCATGGCTAAATTTCCTGACGATACCAACCAAGGAACCCCTTCGCAAAGGGATTCTTGTGCTTTTCCCTTCTTCAGAAACGTTGGTGTCCCTTTGATGGCCACTTTGTACATTCCTAGGTTGAATGTGGGATTACTGGTTTGGTTGGGTACCATTCCAAATGTCCCAAATGCTCTTGACGCTTCTTAGTTAAGCACCTTAAGTCATGGGCACCTTGTTGATGTTTTTTCATCAGCAAAGTCTTCTCCTCCTCCTTCTCCCACCTCTGGTGAAATTACAGTTACTAGTAACCGGAAGTCTAAATGAAATAGAAAGAGGCAGAATAAGAAGAACAAATCACCAACCTCTACGAGTCATGTTGGAGATAGGTTGAAAACCTCTGCAAGTCACATTGAAGACCAGCACCCAGCCTCTGCAAGTTATGCTACCCACCCTCTACAAGTCATGTTGGGGGAAGAAGTCCAGTCCCTGCTAGTCATACTAGAAATAGGTCTATAGCCTCTACGAGTCATGTTATCAACCCATCACCAACCTCTGCAATTCATGTTGGAGATGTGCAACCAGCCACTGCCATTCATGCTGGGGGCATTGACTCTATTGAGAAATCTAGACAGATAGGATGTAAGCTTAGGTTCCCTTGTAAGCTTTGCAAGGGAGATCACCTTACTCATTTATGCCCTGGCATTCCAGAGGTACAAAGATTGTGGTCCATGTATGAAAGCTCTTTTGATTTTGAGTCTTCTCAGGTTTCCTCATAGTCTATTCAACCTTTGGTTGAGAAAGTGGTCACGTCGATACAGTCATCAGCTGATCCCACTCCTCTTTTGAGGGGTGAGGTACCTTTAGACCATGTAGTCTCGCAGCCTTTTCAGCCATTGGTTGCGAAAGTGGTCATGTCGATCCAATCATCGACTGATCCCACTCCTCATTTGAGGGGTGAGGTACCTTTAGACCATGTAGTCTCGCAGCCTATTCAGCCATTGGTTGCGAAAGTGGTCATGCCAATGCAGTCATCGGCTAATCCCACTCCTCTTTTGGGGGGTGAGGTGCCTTTAGACCATGTAGTCTCGCAACCTATTTAGCCATTGGTTGTGAAAGTGGTCATGTCGATGCAGTCATCGGTTGATCCCACTCCTCTTCTGGGGGGTGAGGTACCTTTAGACCATGTAGTCCTACAGCCTTTTTAGCGATTGGTTGCGAAAGTGGTCATGTCGATGCAATCATCGGATGATCCCATTCTTATTTTGGGGAGTGACGTGTCTACCGACTATGTTTTTAGCATTTCTGGTTCAGTACTTTTAGAACAAGTGGGTATTCCACTCATTCCGAGCACACCCCCTCCAAGCCCTAGGATGGTTTCCTTTCATTGGAATGACCATGTTGAGCCTCGTCTTCCTTCTGCCACACCTTTTCAAATAAGGGTTGAAGTTAATTCAACAAACATTTATAGATGTATTGTGGATGAAGGAGCCTCTGCAAGTATTTTATCCTCCTCATTTTGGAAAGTCTTGGGATCTCCCGAGCTTGTGTCTTCTTCGCATGAACTATTGGCTTTTGACAGATGTCCTAGTGAATATTTGGGGGTTCTTCCTCAGTTGCCTATCTCGTTAGGTGGGAAGATTGTCCGTGTCGATGTTATAGTGGTGCAAGGCCTGTTAGATTCCAATATGATTCTCGGCCGTGATTATGTATATGATATGAATGTTGTGGTGTCTATGCTCTTCCGAGTGATGCATTTCCCTCACAATGGAAGCATTGTCACTATCGACCAGCTGGCATCTGATAATCACCATCCTAACTCGGCATTATTTCAGACTACCCCTTTATATGTTCCTAGAGTTCGTGTAGACTCTACCTCGCCAAGAGTTAATTATGTGGCATCTTATCCTCGATATTCAATTTCTTCTGAGCAGGAACTTGTGCAATCATGTGTTCCCTCTCGAGACTTGGTCTCAACAATTGATCCATTGGTTTATCCAATGGGGGCATGGGATCCCCTGTTTCCCCCTCTTGGTCCAAGTAGGCTTGAGTATCCTTCTGATTCTGATCTCATTGTTATTAGATCCTCAAGCCCTCGTGATCATGATTCTTCATTGATAGACTCTTCCAGTCCTATTCAGAACCACCATCGTCATATGGAGTATGGTCAGTTTACTTCACCCTTTAGGACGGTCGAACCTTGTTTGCGTGATTTCTCAGATTTTGAATTGCCTTCAGATGAGGCTATCCTTGAATCCATGACTACGGTTTCTATCCCGTAGGAGGACTTACACCATGGTTTGTGTTTTCTTCCCTTTTGGGAGACTTCCCAAGTTGATTATCGAAGAGACTCTTGGTCTGAGCCTAGAAGCGGGCTCTACCTAAACTAGTTTCATACATGAGTTGTAGCCCCCATGGAGTCTTCTTTAAGCCCTTTTCAAACTCCCTAAAGATGAAAAGATTGTCGAGTGACCTTGTTTCTTCACACTCGTTAAATTGGTCCAGAAGAACGTTCCTTACACAGGTCTTCTTTTAAGCCCTTTTCAGACTCTCTAAACATGAAAATATTGTTGAGCAATCTTGTGGCCTTTCATGCTCGTTAAACTGAAATTTGAAGTCACGTCTGTCCAGCAGTAGTTTACCCCTTTTTCGGTCTGGACGGTCAACTGTACAAACAAAGGTATACTCTATGGAACTTTAGTTCTCTAGAAGAGTACTCTCAGGTATCATTTTAACCCTTTTTCTAGACTGGGGGACTAAATTTACAAAAAAGGAATCCCCAGTGGAGTCGCCAATTCTGTTGTGGTGGGAAATTCCCCTATGGACTAGCATTTAGGGTTATATTATGCATGCAGATGAGACCGAAAGAATCCTACTTTCTACCATCGTCCCAGACCTAATCCCCGTTTCTTTTAAGCAAATACATGGTTAGATGAACATACCTTGTTTCGAGCATTCGATGTCGATCCTTCTTCACGCTTGATCGCTTGTTGGTAGCTCTCTTCCCAAGGCTGACCTACATACAAAACAAGCAACAAACTATACATGCATTTTACCTACAGATTAATGGGTTAGAGATTCAAACATATATTCAATAAACTATGAAGAACTCATATAGTGGGACGGGAAAAGCATTTCTTTATTAATTTTAATGAATCAACTTACAATGTCGATACCAGCCACCACTCCGCGAGCCTGATCCTGGGCTCCTCTTCAACTGTCCTCCAACTTCTTTGCTCTGTATCTCTTCTTGCACAAGGATGGCTAAAGGGTTGGGATAATGGGAATGTGCAATTGGGTAGAGTTTCTTTACTATTATTCTCCTCCTCCAAATGGGACCCCTAACCCTTCTTTTATAGGCTAGAAGAATCTAGGTATTTGGACAAACCCTCAGTCGTGCATGGCTAGAAGGTTTAGTTAACTTACCCAAAGCTATGTGTTTCATCGGCAACTTTCCTTTTTTCATGCTTTTGTAGGTACACGCGGGTTGTTTTGGGTCAGTGAGCGTGTACACGTGTGTAGTAATAGAGCAGGGCATGTGGACCTTTATAAAAAGTTGTTTTTAAGAAGAGTTGTTCAGCGGTGCTTTGGAAAAGAAGGAATCTGAGATGGCCTCATGCCAGGTAAGCATGTTTGGTGCAAATTAGGGTTATAACAGAGAAGAGCCTACTAGTTTGGAGGATACACTGTCGAATGCACAGTTGATATCCATTAGAAAGATTGATGACCACTTTGAAGAAATAGTCCAGTTCCTTTCAACAGGAATGACACCTAGTGAATATACAATCACCCAGAAGAAACAACTAGTAGTGTGCACTGCAGAATTTTCACTTATAGCTGGAAAGCTATACAAGATGGGACATCATGAGGAGTTTTGTTATGGAAGCAGAGTGACCATTGATCCTCGTCGAAGCTCATGAAGGCATCGCAAGAGGACACTACGTAGAGAAAGAAATTGCACAGAAGGTTCTTCGAGTTGGCCTTTGGTGGCCTACCTTACATAAAGATGATAAGGACTATTACAGAGCCTACCATGTATGCCAAAGAGTTGGGAAATCGTCCAGAAGAGATGAAATTCCTTTATCATCATAGCTGACCCTACAAGCATTTGAGAAATGGGCCATTAACTTTGTAGGACCTATAAACCCACCAGCAAAGCACATAGGAGCAAGGCACATAATCATCGCGACAGAGTGCTTGACCAGATGGGTTGAAGCAAGAGAAGTTAAGGAATGTAGTGAAACTAAAGTTGCACGCTTCATATTTGATGACATCGTAACTAGGTTTGGATGCCTGAAGATCCTTATGAGCGATCAAGGCACACATTTCATCAATAAAATAGTTGAATCTTTGACTCAAGAATTTGCAGTCGATCATCAGAAGAGCACACCTTACCATCCACAAGCGAATGGGAAAGTTGAAGAATTCAACAAGATCTTGTAGATAGTGTTGATGAATATATGCAGTGTGAACAAGGATGACTGGGATTTAAGAATACCAGCATTATTATGGCCCTATAGAACCACTTGCAAAAAATTGACCATGCAAACCCCCTTCAAGTTGGTGTATGGTCTCAAAGCCATTGTCCCAATGTAATATTTTGTACCAAGCTTAAGAATTGTTGCCTTTACAGATATGGATGACACTAGTGCTATTCGAGAGAGGCTTGTGCAATTGGTCAAACTGGAAGAAGACAGATTCATTGTAGGATTTCACCAGCAGGTTCATAAGGAAATAGAGAAGGCCTACCACAACAGACACATCAAGAAGAAGGTATTTAAGCAAAGTGATCTGGTACTGGTATATGACAGTAAGTTCATGAATCATCCTGGGAAGTTCAGAACGCATTGGCATGGGCCATATGAGGTCACCTATGTTACAGAAGGAGGAGTTGTGCAATTGAATACTTTGAATGGAGAATGGAAGGAAGGTTTGGTGAATGGGAGCTAGTTGAAATTGTATTATGAAAACCAGTTGGCTCGCAACTCTTAGTAACAGCATGAGGAAAAGGGTCTAGGTACCAGGTGCAGTTGAAACCGGGTACCAGACATAGAAAAGACAGTCTACACAAGGAAGGAAGGGAGGACTAAAGATGGAAGCACAGGTTTCCCTACGCAGTCTGAAGTTGAAGCTCAACAAAAGGATCAAATCTGAAGTGCCTCGGGATGAGTCATAGGTGAGTGTTGGGGGCCTGTTGGCCCTTGGGTATGGAGGTAAGAGAATAATAAATAAGAAAAGGTAAAATGTGAACTATGTGGAAGACACAGTGAATGATATTGGGTCGAAGTGAACAGAAGAGCAGAAAAGACAGAGAAAAGCAAGAGAAAGTAATTCGTTGGATGAGGATACTGAGGATGACATATCAACAAGGAAAATAGCTCGTGGACAACTCAGCAAGCAGAAAAATCCACCATTGGATGCTTTGGAGCACCGCGTGAGAAGGAAAGACCGGTTGGCGAAGCCCTAAAAACATGGGTCAAGTTGACCTAGGGTTTTAGACACCTAGGGTTTTGGTATCTAGGGTTTTGAAACTTAGGTCTTGACCTAAGGCTGTCGGTGATCTACTATAATGTATAAATAGAGGTATAAAGGACCTGGGACAGGTTGTTGTTTTTGTTGTTGTTGTTGTTAGTATTATCATTCTAGTTTTGTTATTGGTGTGAGCGATTATTATTGTGTGAGAGAGAAGTGATAAGAGTAACAGCCTTATGGTATTGTAATATCTTCAGTTGGGTGCGGAAATCATTCCTACATCTAGGTGCACAGAAAGGGGGGAGACAGAGAGGAGAAGAAAGAAGATCTGCTAGCTGAGAGCACAGACAAGAACTATATGCTTCATCTTAATATATTATAAAGCATAGTTCTATTGATGTAGCCCTAGAGAGAGGGTGAATCATGTATATTTTGTGTTGTGTGTGATTAATGCTCTGTTCTTTTCCATTTGATATACTGTTATCACATTACTATGTTAGATCTAATAGATAATTGTGTTGAGTAGATCTGAACTGGTAAGTGATATATAAATGTTGTATTGTTCTTGTATTAGATCCACTTGGTATTCCCTTTGGTTGTAGACATCTATGTCCTGCGACCCCCCCATAGTTACTTTGGGTGAGACTGCATCTGCTTCGCAGGTGTTGTTGAAAGGGCCAGTAGTTAGGGCTTGTTGGTGCACTCTTGGAGTTGAACCTCGGGTCTTCCCTTGTGCCAACATGTAGTTATTTTTTTTTTATGTAGGTTTGATCATAGGGACATCGCCACCAGTTTTAGTCAGTCTATGTCTTGTGTTTCCCCAACGTTGAATGACTCGGGCGTGGATGATCCAGTCAGGTCATTGTTATTGAATTATGATTTATGTTTGATCTCAATTCAGTGATGATTTCGTTCATTTCCTTGAAACTCTAAACCAAGAGGATCTTGTCTTCTGAGTTTTTCCTCTTTAGGTTGTTGGAAGACTGGATGTCCATAGCAAACCTCTTCATTCTCCGCAATTTTTTCCCCCTACTCACCCTTATTAAAACTTACTAACTGTAGTTAGATCAAGACCTCATTTGCTTGTGCACTCCAGTCCAGTTTTCTGAGTTAAAGAGATATTATCCTGAGTCTACGTCCATTAGAACACCATTAAATTCATTCATTTTGACATATAAATTGATGGGTATTGGGCTTACCTCTGTCACAATCGAGAGGTGACTTCTAGTGCTAAAATTTCTGGCATCGTTGTCGGGGATGAAGTTGAATATTTTCCCAAAAGATTGAATGATAAAGGTTATTGGTTATGAAGGTGCGTCAGAAATTAGTAAATCAAAGATTGCACCTGTGCACCTAGCGACTCCATTGTGGTGACTCCATTGACGTGGATCCATTGGAGACTCCAATGTTTCAGTTGTGGCTTCTAGAGGTATACATATGAGTTCTACTCCGTAGTTGCCTTTAGGAACACCTAAAGGTGACCCAGAGAAGATTGTCAAAAAGGGAAAGTCCCTTCGATAAAGTAATTCCACTGTTGAACCAGGTATTTCTAATGATTTTCATTGTCCTCCTTTAAAAACTCCAATATCTGCTTCTCATTTTCCTATCACACCGTCTGTTGGAGTTTCCTAAACTTTAAATTTTGGGAGTGTCCCTGTTGAGTTTTCCCCTCTTGGCCTAGGATTGGAGGGAAAAATCCTTTCCACTCCTCCCTCCCCTGAAGTAGTACCTTGGTCTAGACCCCACACCTCGGAAGTTTTTCCCACGCCAAGATTTACCACCCCTCCTCCTATCATTGTTTCTACTACAGAAAGAGAAACCTCTATTCCCTCTAGCCCTTTGGCCTTTTCTCCAAATCCTATGTTGTTCCCCTTTCCTCTAGGAGGTTTAGTCCTAGTTTCTCCTGCTCGAACTCCATCCCCTCCTAATTCTCCTCCACCCATTATCCCTATGGCAGGAGTTGATCCCCCCAGAAATAGAATGGACTCTATAGTAGCTACCAGATACACCCCTCTCATTTTTCCTCGACCTCTTAATGCCCTCCCAGCCGATGGATACCTTAAGCAGCTGCCTAAGTTCACTGGGGAGGGAGACATTACTGTAGAAGAGCACCTTGTAGCCTTCTATAGTTATGCTGATAACTATGTCATAGTAGATGAAGATGTATGGATGAGGATTTTTTTCCACAGTATTGATGGAGAAGCCAGAAAGTGGTTCAAATCCCTAGCTCCTGGATCCATCATTGGGATTGAGGCTCTAGATGATGTCTTATTGAGACAATGGGGGGGTAAAAAGGACTTCATGTACTATATCATAAACTTTGGGTCTCTAAAGAGAAAAGAGGGAGATTTTGTCTCTGACTTCTCCAAAAGATTCAACAAAATGTACAATAAGATCTTTGTTGAGATAAAGACTATAGAAGCCTCTGCCAAAATTACCTATGCTAGTGCTTTTGACCCTGACTTTTGTCTCATGTTAAGAGAGAGAAGAGCTAACTCCTTGGCTCATATGCAAGGTGCAACCCTAGAAGTAGAGTATAACATATTGGCAGTTGACTGACTCAGGAATAAGGCTGATAGAGACAAAGGAAGGGGACTATTTTAAGCCTCAACCTCCAGCTCCTCTACCCTCCCCCCTCAAATGGACGAAGTGACTAAGTTAATAAAATCGTTGTCAACTAGAATGGAAAGGTTGGAATTGGAGGGAAATAAGACATATAAAAATCCTCAAAATATTGATAATAGAGGCAACTTCAGGAGGTCGAATAACAATGCTCCTCAAATCATGCCCAGAGATCCTTGAAACAAAGACAGGGATGATTAGAAAATTCAAGCCCCTTGTTCATAACAACCTTGTTGTAGACGATGGTGGAGACGAAGAAGACCTTGACCCATAAATTCATTGTCTTGAAGATGCTTCTCCTTATCCTCACTTAGCTCAATCAACATACGAGGAGTCTCTCATGGACCTTCAATTAAATGATTTGAGAAGAGGGAATAAGGCCATCAACAACCCAAATAGATACAAACTCAGGTCTAAGAAGAAATATGGGAATTCCGACATCCCTGATCAGCCTCATAGGGTAGAAAATTATGCCAAAGATGAAGCAAACAACAACAAGGATAAGAAAACATAGAACCCCCCACTAGCAGCCAAAGGTCCTACCCCAGAGGTAAAATAAATTATGAAGCCCCCCTCATATTTTAACTTTGAGCATGAAATTCAGAAGATTGGGATCCCGGTCCCCCTTTCAGCGCTGGTCAAGCATGAATACTTTAAGAGATCCCTATATAAGTTGTTGTTGCCTGAACCCTTATATCACCCCCCAGACTCAATCAATTTTCAAGATGAAAATCCAGTAGTCATCTTAGGTCTGATGGTAGAAAATAGAGACGATTCATCCTCTCCCTTCTATACCTCACTAAACATACATGATAAGGTGTTGCATAATTGTTTGATGGATTTAGGGGCCTCTCATAATCTCATGCCCAAAATTGTCATGGAAGAACTAGGAATAGAAATCACAAAATAATACCATGACTTGTATTCTTTTGATTCAAGGAGAGTGCAATGTCTTGGGGTCATCAAATATCTAGTTGTGACATTGTTCCAATTGCCCATGAAAAGTATGGTTATGGATATTGTGGTGGCTGATGTTCCTTCCAAGTTCGGCATGCTATTTTCAAGATCTTGGATCACACTACTTGGGGGAACCTTCCAGATGGACCTCACATATGATACCATTCCAGTATTTGGGGGGTAACATAGAAGACTGTACAGAGAGGCTCAACTGGCCTACATTATTAGTGATGAGGCAGACCCCACCAATCATCCCATTTTTTCCCTTTATACTAATTTTGGATCCATCTTGTTGTAACTCATCAATGCCCCTGAGCCTCCTCTTGACATCAGAAATCAATCCCATACTCTCTGTGAAGACTCTCCTCTGATTACTTATGTTTGGAAAATTTTCTTTGATGGAGCCTCTTCTAGAGAAAGTGTTGGCGTTAGAGTAGTTCTTGTTTCCCCTACTTAGGAAACCATATCTCTGTCATAAAAACTAGATTTTGAAACTACTAACAATGTGGCAAAGTATGAAGCTCTTGTTTTGGGTTTGAGGGCTGAGAAGGATATGGGAATTAAAGAGATATCAGTGTTTGGTGATGCTGATTTGATTGTCCAACAAATCATAAATATTTATCAGACCAAACACCCTCGGCTCAGAAGTTACAGAAATGAAGTATGGGACCTCATTGACACTTTCTTCCTAGATTTTAACCTTTCATTTGTTCCCAAAGAAGAAAATGTCATGGTTGATTCTCTGGTTGTTTCAATGAGCAATTTCAGAGTCCCTCTTCCACCCAAGCTCAGGTATGATGTAAAAGTGAAATATAGACCCTTTATACCTGACAACATCAAGCATTGGAAAGTGTTCAAAGATGATATTGAAATCAAAAGGTTCCTGGAGATTGTTGATGAGATTTTTGCATTACACATTGATCAAGATCTTGATTCTAAAACAGATCCTCATGTTGATGTTTTTATGAACAAAATTGTTGATCATTATATTTTTAAGTTGCCTAGAAATCACATCCCAAAGGGACTAGTCCCTTTGGAAAGACTATTTGACAGAAATTATGTAGCAGTAAAGGGTAAAATCTCAAGTGACGATGTTAATGTAGTCGAGTGAAATATTGGCACAGAGAAGAATCCCAAATTTGTCAAGCTATCAAGAAGTTTGTCAAAGGAATAGAGGGTTGAGTATGTTGAGTTGTTAAGGGAATTTTCTGATGTGTTTTTCTGGACCTATGAAGACCTCAAAACATATGGCACGAGCGTCATTGAGCACAAGATCCCATTGAAAGAGGAAGCCACACCATTCAGGTAGAAATTAAGATAGATAAATCCTATGTTGCTTCATGTTATGGAGAAAGAGGTAAAGAAGTTGTTGGATGCCCAAATCATTGTTCCCCTAAGATATTCTGAATGGGTGGCCAACCTAGTCCTAGTAAGAAAGAATAATGGAGAAATCAGACTTTGTGTCAATTTCAGGAACCTGAACAAGAGCTCAAAGAAGGACAACTACCCCTTGCCAAAGATGGAACACATACTGCAAAGGGTAACTAATGCATCCAGGATTTCCATGATTGATGGATTTTCTGGCTACAATCAAATATTTGTCTTACCTGAGGACAGAGAAAAGACCGCCTTCAACACTCCTTGGGGCACATTCATGTATGCCAAAATTCCCTTTGGATTAATGAATGCAGGAGCAACCTTTCAGAGAGCCATGGACATAGCCTTCATTGAGGAAAAAGATAAATTTGTGGTCATCTATCTTGATGACATAACAGTCTTTTCCAGATCTGATAAAGAGCATTGTTTTCATATGAGGAAATTCTTCTTGAAATGCAGAAGGTATGGTATTTCCCTAAATCCCAAGAAATCATTGTTTGCTATGAAGGAGGGGAAATTACCAAGGCACACAGTATCAGCTGATGGATTCAGGATTGATCCCAATAGAGTAGAAGCAATCCAAACCTTGTCACTCCCGACATCCAAGAAAGAAGTCCAGTATTTCTTAGGGAAAATTAATTTTTTAAGGAGGTTTGTTTCCAACTTTGCTGAAATGGTAAAGCTTATAAAAACCATGTTGGGGAAAGGAAATGAGGTTAAGTGGACCTTTGAATCTCGAAGTTCCTTCGATTAGATAAAAAAGGCTTTGACTGAAGAACATGTTCTTATCAGTCTTGAGTATTCAAAGGATTTCCTCATTTTCTCATTTGCTTCATTTAACACAGTGGCAACTGTTTTATTGCATAAGAATGTTTAAGGGTTGGAGAAGCCCATTTCCTTTCTTAGCTGGGCGTTGATAGATGCTGAAGTGAAATATGAAATCATGGATAAACAAGCCTATGCCCTACTGAAAGCTCTCAAAGCTTTCAAAGTTTATATTCTTCACTCCAAGATCATTGTGTATGTTCCTTCAACTTCTGTGAAGGAAATTCTCATCCAACTAGACATAGATGAAAAAAGAAGCAGGTGGATTGCCAAGATCCTTGGATTCGATCTGGAGATCAAGCCCACCAAATTGATCAAAGGTCAAGGTTTAGACAATTTTCTAGTTGAGGCTAACTGCAAATCTTTGGGGGTAAATTTCATCAACACTTCCTCAAAAAATCAACAGTCTGAGCTATCTGAAGCAAGTTCTCAAGCCAACCCTCCATTAGCAGGATGTCCTTGGTAGAAGGATGTTATATATTTCTTACAAAAGTTCCAGCCCCCTGATGACATGGAATGGAGCAGGGCCTGAGCTTTAAAACTCAAAGCAATTAAATATTGCCTCATTCATCAAGTCTTATATTGGAAAGATCCCCTGGGAGTGATCTTAATATGTTTGGACCCATAAAAAGCACAAAAGACTATCTTTGAATTCCATGACAGTCTGTGTGGGGGACATCACTATGTTCACTGATGTCTGTGCAAAAGTTAGATCCTGTATCAAGTGTCAGAAATTCTCGGGGAAGCAGCAGCTAAAGTCCATGTCTTTGAAGCCTTTGGTTGCTTAAGGGCCCTTCCAACAATGGGGCCTAGACTTCATTGGGGAAATTCATCCTGCCTCAAGCGGTCAGCATAGATGGAGCTTGACTACCACATATTATTTTACCAAGTGGATAGAATCTATCCCCACAAAGAGTGCTTCTCATAAGGTGATCATTAGTTTTCTGGAGGATATTATAGTGAGTTTTGGTTGTCCAAGCAGGATTGTCATTGACAATGTTGCATATTTCAAGGTTGAACCATTGATCTGGTTCTGTGAGTAGTTTAGAATCAAATTGATTCATTCTACTCCATACTACCCCCAAGGCAATGGAATGGCAGAGTCCTCTAACAAAAGCCTCATTAAAATCATTAAAAACCCTCTATCTACTACACCAGGGTTCTAAAGTGCAGGAAGAGCTAATCGTCTAAATTCTCCTACTTTTTATCAACTATCCCGTCACTACCCCACAATCATACATAAAAGACAAAGTAGATGGATCTGGTAGGCATACCTTAAACCCCACGTTCGGTGTTGATCCCTTTGCGCTTGGTTGTTTCCCGACTGCAAGTCTCCTCCCAAGGTTGACCTGCATTCACCAAAAGATAAACAAGAAACTACAAGCATGCATTCTACATATGGATTAGTGGGTTAGACATCATAACCAAGACATGTAAACAAATCATAAATATTTAAGATGTCATTTGGTGGGAGGAAAAAAGTACTTCTTTATATTATTCTCACAAAAGTCGTTTACAACATGAGACTGACACTGCTCCTCGAACTCGATCCTGGGCTCCTATTTACCATGCACCAACTGCTTCCACATATTCTTCTCCTCTTCAGTTCTCTCTAGGGAAATGGCAAGGATTTGCAAAGGAGGAAGAAGGAATTCTGGCTCAAACTCACAATGTGGTTGCAAAATATTGGGGCAAAGGGGGAATATTGAAATGGGCAGAGTTTCTATGTTTTCCTACTTCCCTTGGAATGGGTCCCCAACACCTTCTTTTATAGGCCAAAAGAGATAGTAACGGTTGGGGTGATTGGCTATGGGCAGTCAACTGATTAAGTAACGACCCAAAAACCCGTATCCCTTTTCAATTTTCATTTTTTGTCATTTTTTTGGGAGTTGACGCGAACTATAGTGATGCAGCAAGCATGTGTACATGGGAAGTAATGGTGTAGGGTGCGTACACCTTCAAAACAATGGTTTTTAGAATATTTTTTCAATGATGGATTGGCAAAGATAGCAAGTAAGATGGCTTGATGCCAGGTATGCATGTTTGGTGCAATTTAGGGTTATAACAGAGTGCTCTTAAGATGTTTAGACCCACAAGAAGCACAAAAGACTATCTCTGACTTCCATGACAGTCTGTGTGGGGGAAATCACTTCTGGAGAACAATGGCTTACAAAATTCTTAGGGATGGATATTTCTGGCCTACTATGTTTAATGATGTCTATGCAAAATTCAGAGTCTGTATTAAGTGTCAGAAATTCTCGGGGAAGCAGGAGCTAAAGTCCCTTTCTTTGAAGCCTATGGTTGCTCCAGGGCCCTTCCAACAATGGGGCCTAGACTTAATTGGGGAAATTCATCTTGCCTCAAGTGGTCATCATAGATGGATCTTGACTGCCACAAATTATTTTACCAAGTGGATAGAAGTTATCCCCACAAGGAGTGCTTCTCATAAGGTGATCATTGGTTTTCTAGAGGATATTATAGTGAGGTTTGGTTGTCTAAGTAGGATTGTCACTGACAATGATGCATATTTCAAGGCTGAACCATTGATCTGGTTCTATGAGCAGTTCAGAATCAAATTGATTCATTCTACTCCATACTACCCCCAGGGAAATGGACTAGTCGAGTCCTCTAACAAAAGCCTCATTAAAATCATTAAAAGACTGTTAGAAGATAACCAGAAAGCATGGGACTCAAAGCTCAAATTTTCTCTATGGGATGACGTGAGATCGGAAGA
>CBVK0100352167.1:0-21416 GCA_900067695.1 Picea abies
AGAAATAAGACATACCTTTTGAACCAATGGATAGATATGATGTATCTAATCACTGTAGACCTTCCCGGGAGCTTGATCTCAGAATATAGAACCTCGACATCTTCATATTCTCAAGTGTCTATGGTTTTACCCTCATGTATGTTCCCTAATACACTACCAACCCGCATATGTACACACCATAAAACAAGTTTATCTAGTGTACACCTCAGAAATCAGGGTTTTTTAGTATTTGTTGTAATTCCGAAACTTTCACTGTCAACCCTTCGTGCTACCTCAGACTTTCTCAACTTCAAATGTATCAATGAGTACTTGCAATAAGCCTTACAAAACAATAGATATTCAATATGTTCAAGTGTAATTTGAATGAGAGAACCGTGCCTCTTATTTATACTTTTATGTAACTTCCTCAAGGGGTTACCTTCTAACCATCTTAACACGCTTTCCTTATTTTAGGGCTAACCCACTTCTAACCACTTGTCCACTTAACTTAACCACTGTCCATAATTAGTAAGTTCTCCATCAACTTTATTATTTAAATAATTTATTTTGTATCTACTTTGACTTATAGTACACTCATAACTTCACTTTATTATTTAAATAATTTCTTCTTTGCAACCACTTTGACTACTTTGATCTTTTGGGGCTTCTAGATGACTTGTGAGGGTTCTCCAAATTCACATGGCCATAACTCTCTAACCGTGAGGAGTTATGTGACGTTCCACATACCATCGAAAATGGCATGACATGTACTATCCATCTAGAATAGCCTTACCTGCAAATATATCAATGTGACGTTCCACATACCATCGAAAATGGCATGACATGTACTATCCATCTAGAATAGCCTTACCTGCAAATATATCAAAACTCATACCATTATACATAAGAAAAAAAAAACTTGGGTCCATTACCCAAACCTTTGTTCTACTAGAATTCACTAACGAACTTTCATCAAGGGTTGACATCAATGACAACCAACCCAATTAATCAACATCCATTTGATTATGTCTTTGCATTACCAACACTGATATTTTGACCTTTGGCTTCTTTATCGTGACTAAATTCTCCCCCTCCTTCCTTCATTTCTTGAATATACATTCTTTTCTTGAACTGATATGGGTATACTCCTTAATTCTACAAAATG
This sequence comes from Picea abies, assembly GCA_900067695.1. Lineage (NCBI taxonomy): Eukaryota > Viridiplantae > Streptophyta > Pinopsida > Pinales > Pinaceae > Picea > Picea abies. Next base: position 1,145 of record CBVK0100352167.1, read on the forward strand.
TGCAAGCAACCATTTTGTTACAATTATGCATATTATAAAAAAGAAATCCAAACAATGCTACAGGTCCTTTTTTTTCTCAATTCATGAAGAAATATATCATCATTCTCCAAATAATAACAATTCAATGTTATTCTCCTCTGAATCATATTTCTAATGACTATTCCCATGCCCCAATCCGATCTCTGAGCTGAAAGTTATGGCTTCTTGAAAAAATCACGTTCACCCTTTTTGTGCAAACAAGATCTTGTAGCGGAAATGGAACGGTTTTGTGTCAATCTTTTAAAATTATCCCACATACCCTTTAAACTTGTACAAGATCTGAATTTTACATAGGCGCTTCCTTCAATCCACTTTCCTTGTGACCACGGGCTTATCCACTCTAAGCAACGTTCCTTTAGTTATTTTCTCTTTATTCTTCCATACAGGACCTCATTTGAAAATGTCCACGGATTTTTTACTTCTAGGCCCTTCATGCCTCTAATCAACCCCTTTACCTTATCATGAGACCAATGTTGGAACCAAGTCCTCCAAAATTCGACATTCTTGCATTCTTATGGAGTAATACTTCCTGAAGTACACTTTTCTGAAATACTTATATTATCTCCACTAGTAGATCGAATGGTTGAGATTTAATCTCTTGTTGACTGGACAATCCTGGCTCATCTGGAGGCCTCAACGAAATCAACAATCATGACTTAATCAGGTGTTGAGATGGATGACCCTTATTTATTTCGGAACTTCGGCACTCCGATACTCTGGGATATTACAACTCTCAAGTTGTTCAACTCCCTCAAAGTTATACCTATTGAAGTGGTCATAAAGTGACGATGACCACTTACTGTCAATTAACACCTTCTCTTATGTTATCCTTCCACTAGCTTAATCCAATGGATATGACTTAATCAAGTGTTGAGATGAACGGTCCTTATTTATTTCGGGACTTCAGCACTCTAGGACTCCGGGATATTACAACTCTAAAGTCATTCAACCCCCCCAAAGTTATACTTGCCAATGTGATTACGTCATCCTTCCATTGCTTGATCTAATGGTTGAGAAAAGTCCCGAAGGAATATTAGATCGACAGGCTACATAATTTTGTTACTCTGGGACTTCAAGATATTATGTCTTACCCTTTCCTTCCACTATACTTGATCGGAAGGTTGAGAATTCACCCAAAGTTCCTCCTTGATCTGATGGTTGGCTGGATTTTAGGGCTTCAGCGCTCCATGAATTTGTGGATTCGTACCTCTACCTTATATTCAATAGTCATCAAAGTGGTGAAGTTTCAGAGTCCTGAACCTTTATAAAGTTCTGCTAGACTTTGATCGACGACCTACGTTAATTCATAGTTTCGGCCTTCAGGGATTCCACCCATTTCTAACTCATTTATTCTCGGAACGATCGATGCCAAATGAATACAAAAATCATCAACCCATTCGAATGGTTGAGTTTTTAATGGTTCGATCTGACAGCTCTGGTTATGTTGGCGACGTAAGTCACTCCTGGATTGCTTGCAGGAGCAAAGCCCAACGCCCATCAGTTTATGTCACAGTTTGTGTATGGAAGAGGTGATCGAATGGAAGTGAACTCAGACGATATTGTTTCGACTCCTAAACTAGGCCCGGCATGCATGGGTAGGTGAGGTCTTGGACATACTTCAGACAGTAAGTTGTAGTAAGGGTGAGTAGGGGGGAAGACTTATATTAGAGAGATGCAAAGGTCTATTGTCAACATCAGGTTTCTAGTAGACTGTAGGAGAATGCATTTAAACAGGAGATCATCTTACATTCAAATGCAGAAAACCAGGGAATACAATAGTGTCACAATAAAACCTTCATCATAACGCAACTACAATAATTCATGTGAATCAGTCAATCATGAACTCCCTCAGTATGATATGAAAACTAGATGAAACAGGGAAACTGTCTTTCATAAAACAAGAAATCTTACATACACTTTTACAGTTGTCATGCCTAGCAGAGCCCAACTGGGCATGTAAGCACTCTTAATTTGCTCACCTAGTGATGAATTGGGTGCAAAAAATGACGATCGAGAATTCACCCAAAGTTCTTCCTTGATCCAACGGTTGGTGGGATTTCAGGGCTTTCTCAACTTCATGATTTCATGCCTCTGCTTGGTCTCATATATTTGGTGAAGTGGCGAAGTTCCAGAGTCTTGAAGCTTTATATCTCCTTCATGGCCTGTATCAATGGATGACAATCGATCAATTTAATTTGATGGCTCTGGTTATACCTAAAATTTCTCAACTATATCTGACGGCTCTCATTTATCCGCCTTCTCCCGAAGATTTATTGACTTGGGATCAATATCCTTCATAGGTTCAATTCCTCTGAGACTCCTTTGGATTTACACTTGGATTCCAACTGAACCACGTTCCTTGATCTGACCCTTCAGTCAGCAATCGATGGTTGTCATATATACCGACTGTAACAGAGTTTCCTCATAGTTATAAAGGTGTTTCTACAGTTTATCTATTGGGAATTCGATCCCAATATCACTTCTTTAAGGCACTCATTTTCCTGATCATTCCTTTGACCTTTCCAAAGGTCTTAACATTGCATGCTCTGATTCCATGCAACCTAATATGCTATCTCTCCTGAGATTTAGGATCTCAAAGACATATTCTTTCTTAATGACAATACCATATTTATCTTCTTGACATCAATGCCAACACCATAATACCATGTCCAACATTTTCGGACCATATGTTTCAACTAGAAGCTCCGATACCAATCTGTAACATACCCAGCCACACCTGGGCCAGACACACTACCTCAAAATCTCTCTTCGAAACTAATTTTGAATTCTGATACCATTTAAATTATTAAAGAAGCATGAAAGAAACATGATAACAACACATGCAATAATAAATATTCATTGTACAGTATAAAGAATGTTTAAACATGCCATGGATAGCAATAACTAGCAAGCATGCATGTTATAACATACGAATATCATAAACAATAATTAATACATAGCAGAAATAAATATACAACAGAGAAACACATGAAAGAGAACACTTATCTTTAATGAAACGAATTCACCAACTGGTTGCAAACCAAGTACGTTCCACCCAACCATAGACACTATTGTTCAAAGTCTCATTAGCAAGTCACCCCCGAGCCAAGGTTATGAATCGACAAGGATGGTTCCAGGATGTCACTCAGCTTCTCAAACCAGTCATCACTCAAGCTCTCATAGGTTTCTCAACACACAACAATCCAAATTACACCAGCTCTCTTCTCTCTATCTTGCACAACCCAAGAGAATGGACCCCCTTCTCTTCCATGCAGTCCCTCAAGTTGTCCAACTCCTTCCAGGGATCCAGTGCATCTAGTCAAGAATCTCCATGATGGGACTCTCAGGACACGTAACTGTGAATAACATTTAGTACATGACAATGCATCTCAGGCATGCAAGCATTAATTCATGGTTGAAACACACTAGTCACTGCTACAACCAATAAAAAATGGATTCCTCCTCAATAATTCGCCCCTATGGTCCCATTCCAACAACAAGAATGAATGAGTGAAAAAGTGAACAGAATGGAGAGTGTGAACAATGAATAATGAATGAACAGAGTGAGTGAAGAAGAATCCCCAAACAACTCACAAGATGGGTTTAAATATTTACTTGAAAATCAAGAACTCCATGGCCTTTCCCCAAGAAGCACATGTAACCACTTCTCTCCATTAAAAAATTTATGGGTAAATAAAATATGACAAAATGACTTATCCCCCCTTAATCCCCCTCTCTCGTGGAATCATAGCCCCCTATAACTCTTGTCCTTGTCTTTCTTGCAACCAACGATATATTTTATTATTAATAATGATCATAGCATTACATTTCCTAGGCACGTTAGCCTCTTTAATTGTTTGGGAACTCTGGCCTTTCATCAAATAAACAAAATACATTATTTCATATGGGGACTCAAAACCAAGGTATTACAACCAACTAATATATTTTCTTTCAATCGATTCATGAAATATATATTCAATGTAGAATATTTCTAGAAAATGTAGATGCTTATTTTCTATTTAAATTGTTATCGAGTCGTAACTGTGCTAATTATCTTTTATTATTAATATTTTCTAGGTTTGCTAGATGAGGTGTTTATCTGTAACAATAATAATTAATTATATTCTAGTTCAAAACGAAATGCATTATTTCCCTTTATGCACATGGGATAGGCCTTATTGTTACAAATTGCAAGTGAAGCCAACAAACATCATTGATCTTGGGTTTTGGTCACACTAGTGAGAACTAAGGTTCTTTGTTTTCTAGGTTCATTTTGGTCTTCCCAATTAGGATCTGCTTCATAAATATTCAAAAATCATTTTTATTTTTTAGAAATGAAAACATAACAAGGATGTGTATACAAGCAAGATACTTCCCTTTTACCGAGCCCTCTTTTTATATCTATTTAGTATTTCCGAATAACCTTCAAAAGGTAACCATAGTCATCTTTTGAGCCCACGATATCAAGTTTTCTACTTCAAGAAACATTTACCATGACATCATAACCTATGTTTTGTTTAAATTTGTGAACATTGAACTATTGCACTTCAATAAGAACATGTTGCCCCTAACAACCAGTTTCCTTTACCTTGTCTAGAATCAATATCCCACTTGAATTTGTACTCTAAATAACTATTAAATATTTACTCAAAAATACGAATGTTATAGTTGTTACGTAGAAGTAAAGGGAAATTATATCTTCTCTTGTTTGCATGAAGATACTAAAACAATGGTGATTAGAACATAAACAAGGTGAATATCAACAAAGTTGCAAGTGTATGCATAAAGTGGCCAAATTTATAGAATTGGATGGAAAACAAAAGTAAAAAAAAAGTAATTATAGAGCAATTTGAGTCCTATGGTAACATGGACACGTTTCAAAAATATATGATGACCAAATTAATGGACTCAAACTTCATGCAACAAGACCCTGTTCATCACTTGATAAAGGTATTTTGCTTACACAAACCCCCAATTTTTCTCAGCTCGATTCCAAAAATTCTTCTTAGATGAGGGTTATCTTATCCAATTGTGGATTCCAAAAATTCTTCTTAGATGAGGGTTATCTTATCCAATTGTGATTAACATGTGATTAACAAGCACTTAATATAATAATGATTTTATCATTGGAGCCTCTCGAGTGAGGATGAATGAAATTAAATAATATCCATGTGCACAGTGAGTTGAAGTTCCATCTTATTAAGAGACAATGTTACATCTAGATTTTTGTTTGAAGAAGGTGAGTCTGTATACAAGAATAAACACATTGCAAAATCTTTGGCAAATCCTGAAAACATTAGCTGGAATATCATGAGAAAATGTAAAAAAATGCATTGTTACCTTGAGGAGTATCATAAAATCATTTATGTCAGTTTCATAGCTAAGATTATGTCTAGATGAAACTGAATTGAAGACAAGGTTAGAAAAATCATGGTTGTATATGACTAAGGGGAAATCAGTGTAGGAATTGGGAGACAAATATTTCAGGAAGGGAATGATTTATGTATATTCCAAGTCACCATTTATATTCCCAATAAGTGGGGACTTGGAATATGTACATAAATTGCTACTATACAATAAATGAACACCTGGTTGTAACTTTCATTATAAAACCTCAATAAAAAAATTTGAGATTTTAATTTTCCAAGATGTTATAATGATTTCAATCATAAAATATCATTAACTTTGCAAATTTAGCAAAATCATTGTGATAGGATGAATCAAGTATGGGGAAAATCTTAATCAACGCACCTGTCTGATGTATCTAATGTAGGTGAGTGATTTCTGGGGACGTTTCAGGTAAATACAAACAAAATAGATTGTCTAGGTAAGTTGAACAACAAATCCTGAGATTGCATGAGTCATACAATGTGATTGAAGGAATCAATTTAACAATTTATTGCATATTAAAATCCCAAAATCTTATTGATAATAATCAATTTAACGATCGAGATCCAATGTGAGTGGAATGATTCTTTCAAGCGTATGTAAAATGATTTAAATTATGAATTAATTGTGTGCCATTTCAATGGAAAAGGATGCTTAAAATAATTTTCCATTGTAAACGAATTCATGCTAAGGTCGGCTCGGCTCAAACTAAATTCTTCCTTTTCTGAATCTAGTTGCAATGGAGGCCAAGGAAAAGAGAATTGCAAAAGCATAAAAGGCTTAGCACAGATTCATTGTTATACAACCTAATTTCATACGGGTAAAATTATGTTTCGAACACATATTTTCTTCAGCAAATATTTCCTTGAAAATAAGAACAATAACTATACCCAAAGCTTTATGAAGCTTCCCAATTAAGTTATTGTGGAGTGGATGTACACAAACATTAAGCGATGAAAACGAAAAGGGTGGCAGACTCGATAACATTTCAACCCCCACATGGAGTATTATATATATATATAAAAGCAGTCATATTTTCCACTCTATAACTCTTATACACTACAACAATTCTCTATTACATATGGATATAGAAATGCATCTTTCAAATCCCATGACATTGAACATACAACAACACAAAGAAAGTAAAAATCGACATTTATAGGTGCTCATCACAATACTCTAAATACTCAACACTGGTTTAAATAACTCAACAAAAGGACACGTCCTTTAGTAGATCGACCTAATCGGAACATAGGTCAAATGATTGGTGTTCATCCCATTGGCATGCACAACTCACACATAGGCCAAATGATTGGTGTTCATCCCAATGCATTTCCCTCTGGCATGTACAACTCCTCTAAGAGATCTGCAAGCTCTTTCGAGTCTCAACAATGCTCCTGAGCCCTCCACCTCCACTGTCACTATTTCCTACCTTTTCTTTTTCAAATATTACTAAAAACACGAATCTTCAATGGAATGCAAGACTACCACTTTTTCCCAATGCTCCTAAGCCCTCTGCCTCCACTGTCACTTCTTCCTACCTCTTCTTATTCAAAGATTATTGAAAGCATGGATCTTCAATGGCTTCTTATTCAAAGATTATTGAAAGCATGGATCTTCAATGGAGTGCAAGACTGCCATGTTTTGGGAAACATGGATCTTCATCGGCATGCAAGACTGCCCATTCTGGGATGCATGGTTCTTCATTGGCACGTGAGACTCCACGTTTTGGGATGTGTAGATACTTCGCATCATACTCCCTTTGTTTTAAGAAATATGAACTTCCAAGTTTAGAGGTATTGCACTCCAGTTTCCTCAACTTTCTCCACCTATAGAACCATGAATCACTCTCGACAGTATCCCATTCATGCACTCCAAATTTCCACATCCAATTTTTCACTCTCTCCATAGATTTCTCATATCCATCAATCAATCTTGAACTACCCAAATCCACTTGGGATAATCTATCAAGTACATGAAGTGCCAACACATTTTCCTCTGTAATTGGGATAATCTATCAAGTACATGAAGTGCCAACACATTTTCCTCTGTAATCTTCACTTCCAAAACTTTGTTTACCTCAGCAACCAAATTCCTTTGTATGAATTCAAATCTCACCATACCTCAGAAAAGTTTCACCTTGGTTTTTATGATAATTTTATCCATAATGGTCCCTTGTTCAGCCATGATGTGAATGACATCTACCTCTTCTATATCCAAGAGATAGATCACATTCCACATTTCTCCTAGGCCTTTGTTTTCTACAACTTGCAAATCAACCTTATGTTCAGTAGTTTGATCCTCTATCTCAAATGGGCATGCTTATATTATGTAAACTCTATCTACATCTTTGTAGGAATGTTCATGCAAATTCTCGCATGTCTTCATGTGAGCTTCCAAATTGTCGCATGTCTACATGAAGCTTGATACCTCAACTATAGAGTGGCATGGGGAGAGTATCCCAATGTTAGACTACAGACCTGATGTAATACCCTTGTTTCCCCCAGCTTGTAATTAATCATGATTGATGATTTCCATGCAATGGCATATGAACATTGTAAATGTATTATTGTTTGATTAAAAATGCCAACAACTGATTGTGGGGTGAAGCCTTGAAAGTATTGGCCATGATACAATTAGAGGAAAGAGTGAGGAGACTTAGAGAGGGGTTCATCATGTTAAAGATGACCAAAACCTCCTTGCCTATAATATTTGATATTCATATTATTTTCCTTAGCCCTGATTTCAAGGCAAATCAGTTAATGAGGAAGGATGGTAGTTGGACAACCAACTACCACAAATAAATCCAGGTATGGGAGATCAGGTTAGGATAGTAGAAATTGTCAACTACAGGTACAATAGAGTACCAATCCTACAACCCCAGATTGATCCACGAGTTGTGTTTTGACAGGAGAAAATAAGGACAAATCGAGAACCTTCCCGTGAGAGGGCGTGCAAAAAAAGCACACGAGGGACATACATAAAGAGCTAGAATTCAAGTATCTGGCCGAGAGAGAGAACTTGATGGAGTTAGTATTGGAGAAAAAGGATGGGTTGTGTAAAACAAAGTTAAAAAAAAATATATTGAGCTCTGAATATTGGGTCCAAGAGCCTGGAAACCCGACCTGAGATAAGAGGTCTGCGAGCTTTATGCCGTGAAGGCATATGATAAACCTCGAAGAGGCCTGGGCTTGGTGGGTGTGAGGAAACATATACCAAGAGTAGGGTGATGGAGAGTGCTCTCCATAATTTGCTGAGAATCAGAGAGAGAGAGAGAGAGAGAGAGAGAGAGAGAGAGATTCCCTAGTGGTATCATGGCTTGGCACGAGGGTGGCGAAAGTGCTATAAGTGAATGAATCTGAGACTACGGTTGTGTGGAAAGGTGAACAACCATAGTTATTTGGCTAACTATGAGCTTGTAAACCAGATAAGTTATTCTTACACTTTGTGAAATTGAATTAGAAAGAATGGATAAGAACTTGTATTTAAATCTATGATTGTGTATGCTTGTTTGATGAATAAAGTGGTTGTTTCATTTCAAGGTTGTATGCTTGAGAAATGGTGAAACTATAGGAATGGTTGCTTCCTGTGGGTGCATTCATCGATAGACTTGCCTGTATAATTTGGAACAAATATTTGTATTATATTCAAGGTAACCCATGGTGCAATATATATTTTGGTATGACCGCGTAACCCACATAATTGTATGGAATTGAGTAAGAACCTGTAAGGGATAATGAATTTATTTGTAAAGCTTGTGTGTTGGAGGCCCAAGAAGGCCGATAAACCTTGTATCCTACCCTTCTCCTTAACACATAATGTTTGCAAGGAATCGAGTCCTCGATCGAACGTTATAAAGCAAGTTTATTACTTATTATAAATGGGTTAAGGGTCCAAGGAAGCCGAGTTAAAAACCCAACATAATGATGCAACATGAGGTTGCAGGACTGCTAAGTCCAAAAGCTTAAGTCACTATTCAATTAACATTGAATGAAACCAAGGAGACTCAATGATCGTTGATCCCTAAGCTGACAGTCAATCTTAGCCGTCCAAAAACGGGCTAGTTACCCATCATAGTCCCTTGTAAATCCACGCGATAATGGTGGTCGTTGGATGAGAGGATGGTCAAATACCAACCGTCAATATTTTATGTAAATATCATGAGGGAGTTGGCATCGAGGCTACAAAGGTGACACTTGTTATATTCTAAGTCACAGAGGGGGTAACTGTGGACCGATTACGTTAGACTAACGTATCTCGACATCGAACCCCTGGACCTTTTATGTTCTCCCAACTTACCAAAACTCATCGGGGCCTGAGATCTGCTTCTACGAGATTCATTGATCTGTTGATGGACACTCTAAATTTCTACCATCCGATCCTTTGGCCCGCTACCACACTGGAGTTGTGAGAGGAATCATGATAGTCGTTAGATCTAAGCGAGAGAGATCTTAGCTACAGATCTCATAGAGTCGTGAGCTCGAGAGTTAATGCAATTAATCACCCCTTAATCATGGGATTACCCTAATTAACCATCTCATAATCCCTAGATGTCGGACTTCAGAGTTTTTCACAGTTATATTTTGTTGAGAACGTCCTGACATCCGCTACCCAGTGGTGACATGTCACGCTATGAAAGACCCATATGTCACGACATAAGAGGGACATGTGTCACATTTGGATATAGGTATAGACAGGAAATTATTGCCACATGTCATGCCATGTGGCATGACTAGATAGGGCCACATGCCCTAGGATGCCAACTATATCTTAGATCATAGACCACCGAGATGTTTGGGAAAATAACCCTTACGAAAAAAGTCGATAGCCGATGCCTGGTAGATCTTAGATGGAATCAGATGACATCATTCAATGAATAGGAAGAGGAAAAGTGTCAATGCCCTGTTGGGTGAACCTTGGGGCACTACGATGATGTGTATACGATGTCAGTCCACGTGGGAGGTCCACATGTCACATGGTGATCATGGCACATGTCAAGTGGTTTTAGTATTTTTAGAAAAATTTCCATGGGAAAAACAAGTGCCACATGTCACAAGGTGATGGTAACCATGTGTCGTGCCAGGTGGTAGATAATGGTAATGTGTCTTACAAGGTGGCATGTTTCGGTAGCGCCACATGTCAAAGGTGCCAGTTTATCTCGAATTGAAAGTTTTGGGGCTTCACAAAATGTAAAAGGGATGAAATCTTGGTGGTCGATGTCTTGATATCCCGAGAGTTGATGTCCCAAGATGACATCAACCAACATAACCAAGCCAATTCCCGATGGACATGTGTCAATGTGTGGGGATATTGAGTCTCGGGAGAATTTCGATATTCCGAGGGCCCGATGATTTGAGTGGCAGGCACAATGCCAACATCCACGATAACAACAACATCTGCATTAGAGGATGATGTGTTGTGACACATCAGTGCCACGTCAGATGAAGTTGGTGACATGGAGCCACCAGGGGTGCCACGTGGCAACAAAGAAGCCTTTGGTCAATAAGGGTCCTAAATCTTTAAAATGCCATAACTTTTGACCTAGATCTCTATTTTGAGCAAACTTGTAGTCATTGGAAAGATATCAACGAGAAAAAGACGACGGTCTCCTTTTTAAAGGGATTCGAGGAGGTTTAGGAAACAAGAAAATTTAATACCCGATCCCTTAAAAGGGTACTTAGGGGGTTGGGTGTCTTACATCCTTGCCTTAGCTCCCTAGATGGTTTGAAAAAATGGGTAGTTGCCCATATAATTAATCCTAAACATGTAAGGTACTAGATGTATTATGCAAAGCATAAACATAATTTGTTATGACAAGTATAAGCGGAAATAGAAAAATATAAAGAACAATAACATTGAAAATGATACCTTTATTTATAGAAATCCAAGTTCACTTGCCTCTTCATGGTGACAACCTACAGTAGATCAAAGCTCAATTACCAACTAATTCTCAAGACAAAACTCTTCCATGATTTCAACTCCTATTTATACTATTTCAATCTTCTAGAGAACATTATAGAGGAATATCTTTCTAGAAACAAAACCTTTTATTAAGTATTCTTATATTAGACATATTCATGTTATTACATAGTATTTATTTACTAATGTTGACCTTTATTAAATATAAATCATATTATTCTATCCACTTGAGGGGTTAGGGAGGTTAGGAACCTCTGGTGGTGTACCCTTCCACTGAACTAAAAATTCCTTGATTGTGCATTGGCAGAGACGACACTCGCGATGGTCCAAGACTACTTTGTGATGAAACCAAATAGAGCCTTCTTTATCCAATTCAAGGAGACTAGTTTGAGTCTGGCACTTGGTTCCAATAACTTTCTTCAAGCAAGAAACATGAAAAACATGATGGATCTTAGAGCGACTAGGAAGAGCTAAATTGTAGGCCACATGCCCCAAACACTTGAGAATGGTATAAGGACCATAAGACTAGGGATAATTTTCTTGAAAATGATCTGCTTTGAGTGATGTTTGCTTATAGGGTTGTAGAGGAAGAAATACATGGTCTCCTACAACAAATTTATGTTCTGAACGTCCTTGATCAACTTCTTGCTTCATGCGATTCTGAGCCATGACCAAATTCTCTTTGAGGGTATGGAGAATGGTAGCTTGAACAGTCAAGGTGTTGTCAACTTTTGGACTTGGAGACACCAGGTAGGTAGGAGAAGATAGAAGGTGGCTTTTTCCCATAGACCACTTTAATAGACACATGCGAGTGGCAACATGGTAGGATGTGTTGTATCACCATTAGGAAAGAAATAACCATTGAGCCTGTTGTTCCAGAGATTAATCCTAAGGCTCAAAGAATAATGTCAAGCATCGGTAGTGTTTAAAGAAAATGTTTTAACGAGTGCTTTTTCTACCTTCAGTTTTACGAGAAATGATCTTTAAATGAAATTAATAATAGGATAGTACAAACGCTGTATTTCGCTATCTGAGTCACGATTATAATATCAAATGGTGTAGAAAAGAGTTAAGAAACTGTTAAACAAAGTCAGGCATCAATTACAGATGAGTCTCACCTTGTTAAATGAGGAGGAAAAGGGAAACTTGAGTTGGGTTCCTCAGGTTTACTGGATGTATATATAGGAGAGGCGATAGGGGATGAATCTAGGTATAGAAAGTACTCTTCAGGATTCCAGGAAACGAAAACTTTTACTTCAGGAAAGGAGAGAATTGGCAGAGTGTTAATGGCAGTGGGGATTGAAAGGGATCCCTTGTTCTCACTGGTAAAAGTATCTGTCAGTTCAATCTCAACTTTTATTTAGGGAATAATTACCTCTGGAGTTTCGAGTTTAACCTCAAGTTTATTAGTTGATGCCTCTGCAGAATGAATTTGTTTAAAAATTTATTTAGGGGTTATTTATTCGGTGGGAACCTTAGCATTAGCTTGTGTAACTCTATGTTGATAGACCCCACTTGCTGATGCAGTAGTCTGTCTGAGATATCCCTTTGGTTTCAACAATTTTTCGGGATCTGACACTGGTGTAGTCTGCTTTTCGTCTAGGTTTTTCCTAGTATTCTTTCGACCGAATTCCAATTTTGTCTGCGTTGGACTCGCCAAGTGAAAATTAAAATAAGCCTTACTTACGTATTCAATATTTTTTCAACATCAAAGACCAAATTTTTTTTTTTCATTTTCCCAGGGAAAATGAATTCGTTTCTTCGTCCCCGGCAACGGCACCAAAAAGATGTTGTTCCTGAGATTAATCCTAAGGCTCCAAGAATAATGTTAGGCATAATTAGTGTTTAAAGAAAATGTTTTAATGAGTGCTTTTCCTACCTTCAGTTTTATGAGAAATGATCTTTAAATGAAATTAATAATAGGATAGTACAAAGGTTGTATTTCATTATCTGAGTCGCAATTATAATATCAAATGGTGTAGAAAAGAGTTACAAAGCTATTAAACAAAGTCAGGCATCAATTTCATATGAGTCTCAGCTTGTTGGTAGTGGAAGAAAGGTAAAGAACGCACCCTTGAATAGGATATAGAATGCAATAATTCACGCATATCGTAGGTCTTGTTTTACTCACAGTAATAACATAGGAAAAATGGTTTACTGAATGAATTGTTGGTATAATATGATCACAGTAGTTGTAATACTAAATTGCAACCAATCGCTCTTCAAGGAATTACATAAACAAATTCGGGAAAATGGATACACAGAGGAAGCACATAACTCAAAATGAACGAAAATTAGAATTTCTATCTGCACTTGTATTAATACTCAAAAAGAGAGTTTCTCTATTACATTCAGCAAGAAGCAACCTTAAATAGATCTTAACTCTATGTATTTATACAAAATATGTTACAACTGAAAACCATTGGACTTCTTACAATATTTAACTAAAAATAGTGTACAACCGAATAAAACAACAACGTGTAAATTTTGATGAGTTTCGCTGGTGCTTTCCTTCTATCTCTTCGTCTGCTGGTAGAAGCACTCCTTTTCCTTAGTCCTTTGGGCCGGGTACACATGTCATTAAGGTCACCTTAATCATTTGGCATCTTGGCTATTTTAATTTCGTTTCCATCTATCCCTTTGGATATACTCAGTGAGGCAATGAATTACAACCGAGGTCATGGGGGGGAGGATAATCAGACAAATTGCACAACATTGGCTTGCCAATGGATGAATAACGGTCACAGAGAATAGTAAACGTCTATGGAAAGAATGATGAGGGAACAAGTGCATAATGATGAGGTGGGATAAGTGGAGGTTAGAATGCGGGTGGACGAGGTAAGTGACTGTTGGAAGGTGAAAGGTAGAGAGGGTGGAAGGAAATGACACTGTGCACGTTTTCTCAGATTCTCCAAGCTATGCTTGCTTTTCCATGTTCAATGCATTGGGTGCATCTATCTATCAATTCCACCACGAACCTTGAGGGATCAATATTTTCATTTACTTCGAAGGAAAACAATTTCCTTTGTATTTGGGGTAGCTTTTCTTGGATCTTGTTCACTTCTTGGACTGTGGCCCGGAACGGTGAACTTGGATTAACTAGCCATTTATTGTTTTTAAGAAGATCGATCTGGCTCATTCCTTGAATGGCTGCCATAGTTTTTTCTTTGTTCTTTATGGTATTTTTCTGGTTCATTTCTATCTCAATTTCCCCCTGGGCTTCTGAGATATTTCTCCCCTCAAACTCAATCAAATTTTTGTTTAATAATGACAATGCCTCCAGACAAGCTTCTTTCACATCTCTAGAAAATTTCTTGCCTTCTTCCAGATTTGTTTCCCAGACCTTTAGGGCCATCTCACCTCTTAATTGTTTAGAGTAAGAGAGAAGAGGAAAACCAGGGACATTATCTTTTTACATCAATATGAGGACTTCTTGAAACTTAGACCGGGCTGAGTGGGCCTATTTTTTCTTGACATAGATATCCTTTAGGGAAAGGTCTACTACCTGATAACATTTCTGGATGGCATCTACTTTCAGATAAAGATCATGCTGGGAAACTTCCAGCTTCTTATTGATTTCCAACGCTTGAGTTTTGAAGCCCGAGATGTCTATAGTGATACCATAAGTTAGGGCCAATCTGGCTTGCAACTGCTCTATCAACTTGTCACGCTAAATGAACATACCTTGGATGGTCTATAAACTCTAGTGGAGCTGCTCAAGGTTATCCTTAAGTTGTTGAATTTGCTGCTAATCATTAACCCTTACTTGCTGTAAATCCTGGTTCATTCTATTCCTGATAGTATGCTCTGCAGTATATATCTAGTTTTGCAAGTGTTCCACAAATAGGCACTTCTGTCGCAGTTGTTTGGTCAAATTTTCCACTGACCATAGATTGGTAGTGGAAAAAGCACCCAATGAACCTGCAACTTCTTTAGCAAATTCTGGACCATCCTGGTCATTTCCGTCATACACCAGTCTTTGCCTTTTAGTTATGACTCTATCCTTTTGGTGAGATTCTCCTTTGACGATGGCCTTCCTTTTCTTACTAAAGAAGAAATTTGGAGGCATCTCCTTGGGAAAGATGGGAGTAAGATCACCCACAAAAGTGATTTCAGAATTAGGATTTCTGAAGTTGGTCTGTAGAAGGTTTAATGATGCAATCGAAAAGGCAATTTTAGTGGAATTTTGTTGTCATGTTGTATTCAGGGTGCCAGTAGGAGTTGTTGGTTTTGAATGAGAGACAATTTGTCTCTAGTTCATGAAGGCCTCGAACCATGCTATCACTTGTATATCATTTAGTCCTAATACTGACATCCTTATCTCCTGAAATAATACCTCTGGGATTTTTGGGACCTTTTTGGCTTTGTGTTTAGTGGAGGAGCTTGGTTCAGATCCTGTAGACTTAGCTTCCTGTGAAGGAGGCATGGTTATTGACTCACCCTGCAGTATCTTTGACATACTATTCCTCTTGTGTTTCTGAAAAATGAGGAAACTAGCTTGTTGGTCTGGGGGTAGGGTCAGGAATCTGCTTTGGACTTCCTCATAAGATCTAACCTCCCTTAATATTCCGTCATACGGGGAATTCTCATGCGTGTACTACTTCATGTTGAACTGAGCTAGATGGTTTTCCACTATCTTATGTGGATCATGTTTCTTGAACTCGATGTCAACCAATCTGACATCCTCTAGGGTTGCGGCCTCAACTTTAGACTGTCCAAAATATAATAATGTAAACATGCCAACTTGAATGGGGAAGGTTGGCCATACCTTTTTCTTAGCTTCTTTGAGATCCTTGATGATACCTCCTACCATTTTCTAGTATGCCACTTCTCTGCACACCAGCCTATTGGGTAAAAATTTTGGGAGAGGATGAGGAGGAACCGAGCAACTAAAAACTATAATGTAGGAGAAATTATCCTCAATGAACCAATCTGCGAGATTGCCTAGGTTTTCCACAATCCTCTCTGAAATCCGAGGAGGCGGGTGACCATAAATGGCTATGTGAATAGGTACTACGACATTGTGACAAATTTAATAAAAGGAATCCTTGGCTTTCTTCTCCCATAAATTGGAGTGATAAAAATGAATAGGCTCATAACTGGTTGGGTTCCAACTCCAATTCATCAGGGGAAAAGGGGTTATGAAGCAGACGACATCCATAAGGTATGTAGACATGTAAAAAGGGGCAGGCTGCCCTTTTGATTTTGTTGTTTTATAATCAGCAATATTCTTGGCCAAATTATCCGACAACATTTTGGCCCAATTGAAAGTGTAACTCTCGGCTACCTCGTTCATGATGGCTACCCATTCCACCGAGAAATGTGTAGGGCTCTTCTTCCTGAACAGACGACAAAGAATCATGGCTACATATATCATATGAGTGTCTAAATATTTTGTGGCATACGTACCATGAGAGTTGGTTCTGAATTTATTTGGATGTCCCCACCAGGAATTGATTATATCATGACTACTCTTGGTGTATTGGATGCATTATTTTCTCTCGAACTCTAGAAGGAATGCGACATTGTAAGTATATTTAGGAGTAGGAGAGATTTTATACATTACTTGCAGATGTTTTGGTCAGAAAGAGCCGACGGAAACCTGTTGTTGGTTGATGATGCTCATGGTCTGGATGTCAACATGTTCCAAGGCCCAACTTAACATATCGTTGTACGGCATGATTCTCGGTCATCCTGCTATCTTGTGAAACTCTGACTGTGTTATATGTCTCAGCTTAGCTGCATAAGAGTCATCATCTTCTTCGATGGAGTCTTCAGGACACCTGATGATTTCTCATTCCAGGATCTCAAAAACTCGTGTCCAAGTCTTAATGGTGTCTGCGACCCACAGAGAAGTGTCCAAAAGAATGTATGCATTCAGGATTGAATCCTCGCCTGCTGCATCAACCTTTTTTTCCATTTTCCACGGTGCCATAATATCTGAGGAAAATGAGTGAACTCATTTGCTACAGGGGAAGTCTGTGAGTTTTTAAATAGACAAAACTGCTAATTGCAAAAGGTGAAAATGATTTTGAAATTGAAGTGCTTTTATTCAAACAAGAGCTTATCTCTCTTCGTATAGCCTCACTGACAAGGAATTTATTACCCTCAATGGAATTGACTACCTGACGATCTGCAATCTTCTTTTGAAATTATTATCTTTAATCGATCATAAATGTCATCAATACTTCGACGGTTCGCGTTTGGGAGCTTTGGATGTGACGGGGTGGAAATTTCCCGAATCCCAAATTCGTGGAGTAGCTAATTTTCGAATAATCGCTTTTATATCTTAATTAACCACATTTAAAACGTTGAATAAATATTCAAGTGTTTTGGAATTTCGGATTTCGGGGGTTTTGAATATAGTGTAAGAGAAATTTTCCGAAATTCAAAACTGCGAAGTAAATAATTTACGAATAATCTCCCTTAAGTCTTAATTAGTCGTGTTTAACTTTTGTTATTAAATGTTTCATTAATTACCTTTTACTCTTTGAAATATCCAATGCTTCGTCATTTTGAAACTTCGGTGATTTGTGAACTCACTCTTTGTTAAACTCCCGAAGGGTCATCCCCCGGAGTGACGTGGCAAAGATGACGTCATTCTGGATGATGTGTCAAGAAGAGATACATGCCATGTGTCACCCAAAGGAAACTTCAAAAGTAAGTGCCACATGTTCGCTTATGAAATATTTAAAAGACACATGTCCTATGACTCGTGTTTGTGAGTTCTTTTAGGGTTTATCGCAGGTTGTTTCTTTTGGGTTTCGGGGGTTCGGGGTTTTCATTGTTTAGACTTATGGGAACATCTGAAACGCGGAACTCCAAAGCGACCGTTAGGGACTTATTCTTTAAAACTCAGGTGGCTCCAAAACTTCGGAGATCATTAGGATCGTTTGATTAGATTAAGGGAACTCATCAACGGTATTAATATTAATCTTTTTAGGGATCAACCTTGAGTGAATTAGTCAATTTAAAGTCTGATAAAAGAGCTAAAATCATTAGGATTAGCCTAGACATACTTTCTCAATTGAAATCAAAGGAGGATAAAGATTTTCATCTAACCTTGTTTAGAAAATATGTTTTTGAGTTCTCATAGTCAAGGTGAGCTTCTTTCTTTTTCTGAAGATTAAGCAAGGATAAAGTAAATCTGAAGTGGATAAGAACTTGAAGATAGGAAAAAGTAACCAAATTGAGGATTCAAAAGACCTGACACAAAAATACCAATCCCATATAAGTTTGTGTATTTAATTCAGACTTCCTTCTAGCTTGCTTATTTTTATTTTATTTTTTAATTCAGAGATTAATTTAGAATTTATCCGTACGACCCTTTAAGTTGTAATTTTATACCTCTCTGATTTTTAGGTTGGGTGATAGTATTATTATGAGTGAAACTTCCTTCCCATTCATTTCAAAGAATTACTTAAAATTTTATTCGAACTAGAAAGGTAGGAACTCGTACCTCATTTTCCTTTTGAACTTTCAACCAGGTATATCATTAATTCATCATTGGTTTTGGTAGAAATTGAATGTTTTGAAAAGTCAATGTTGAATTCTTATTCAGCCTCACCTCTCGTTCAACAAGATATATTCTGCATAGCAATGAAATGTGAAATATCATAAAATTTCGTAGAATAGAGATGGTATGTGATACAGATGTTTTTATATTTTGTTTTGATGATGTCAAGTAAACATGATTTATTGAAAATATTCACAAGAAATGATCAGATGACTTGGATAATTTACAAAAGAAAAGAAAAATTGCAAATTGAAAAAGATAATGTCAATCCAAACCGATATATATAATGGAAATCTGAAATATGACTATTGCATGAAATTTTTTAAGTAACGCTCGTTGATAGGAGCGTTAAGGATTTCTCCACCAATATTTTCTAGTAAGAAAGAATTTTTTCCCTCAACAGCTGCAATTTTGAATGGTCTAAACCAAATATGATCGAACTTGTCGTGTTTCCCTGCATATTATTTTCTAGCCTCTCACTTTAAAACTATATCGCCAAGGATAAACTCCTTGTCTTTAGTTTTTTAATCGAAAAGGTCCTTCATATTATCCTGGTACTTTTGAAGTTTATCATCTACTTCCACTCTATCTTCCTAAACTTCGATGATCTGATTCATCCTTCTCGTAACGTCGTTCGACTCTTCATTTGCATCCTACCAGAGTTTCATCACATGAAGAACAAGATTGATAGGAAGGACAACATTCGTACCATAAACCAATTGGAAAGGGGACATACCTATCGATTTCTTGGTGTCGATTCGGTTCGCCCATAGGGCATACTTTAGGTAGATGTGCCAAGATTTTTTTATTTTCTGTCAATACTTTTTTTATTATAGTCATCAGGATCTTGTTAGACGATTCATCCAACCCATTTCCCTGAGAATAATAGGTTGTAGAATGACCTAAAACAATGTTGTATTTCTGGCAGAAACTGAACATTGCCATAGACTTAAAAGTTTGAGCGTTGTCAGTGACTATTTTAAGAGGAAAACCAAATCTCAATAGGATGTTTTCTTCCAAGAAATTTATTACGACCGACCCCATAGCATTCTGAGTTGGAATGGCTTCAATCCATTTCATGAAGTAATCGATAGCGGTTAGAATCCATCTATGTTGAGCACTTGATTGCGGATGGATTTCTTCGATGAAGTCTAGGCCCCATTGTTGAAAAGGAGCTTCAGGTTTTACTGGGATTAAAGGTAGGGCAAGGAGCTTTTGCTTACCAGCGAACAACTAACATGAATTGCAGGCTTTGACCCTTGCATTCACATCAATAAATAACTTTGATCAATAATATCTAGCCCTTAAAATCTTGTAAGTTGTTGCTATCCAGGCATGATTCCCCCCACATATTCCTTCATGGATGATCCAGATTATTTTCGGCACGAAATGAGATCGGAGATATAATAA